>ML801786.1:103735-119180 GCA_009831015.1 Picea engelmannii
GAAGATTCAAGAGTATGAATGATATATTAAACCTACTAAGATCATCAAAGGGAAAGGCCTGGATAAGATGTTGAATTAGAGTAATGAAGAATCCATAAGAATGGGTGAAAGTGATCAAGTCAATGTTGTCTTAAGTGAATTGGAAGATGATGAGTGGTATCATGATATTGTGTGTTACTTGAAGATATCTCATGTCTTGATCATTCGATAGATAATAAGAGGAGGGCCTTGAGATTGAAATATATGAAGTATTTCTTAACCCAAGATGGATTAGGATGGAAGAACCATGATGGAGTAATCCTTCGGTGTTTTAATAAGGATGAAGCAGATAAAATGATTAAGGAACTTCATTCATGATATTGTGGTAGTCATTTTGTTAGACATACCACCACACATAAGATCCTGAGAGATGGTTACTATTGAACTAATTTTTTCAATGATACTCACTGATATGTTAGGTCTTTCCATCCATGTCATTTTTCTCAGGGAAACGACTATTTCCTGCTTTTCGTTTGAAGACAGTCGTTGTTGAAGCACCTTTTCAACAATGGGGTCTAGAATTCATTGGTGATTTTAAGGATAAATCCAAAAATAAATATCGTTGGTTTTTGACTGCTACAAACTATTTCACAAGGTGGGTAGAAGCCATCCCAATGAAAAATGCAATCAAGGAAGCTGTGATGAATTTCCTTGAAGATAGAATAATCACAAGGTTTGGTGCCCCCACTAAAATCGCTACTCATAATGCATAAGCTTTTAGTTTTTTGGCCTTGGAAGAATTTTGTTTCAAGTATGGAATTGTTTTAACTCACTCATCCAATATCTATCCCCAAAGAAATGGATTGGAAGAATATAGCAACAAGAATCTAATAAATATTGTCAAGAATAATGTGGGTGAAAATAAGAAAGGCTGGGATAGTAAGATTAAGTATGCATTATGGGTAGTTCATACCATGACTAAGACTTCCACATGAAAACCGTATTTGATTTAGTGTATATATTGGAAGAAAAGTTAACTATTAATCTCCTGTTGAGGGGTTTGAAATCCCTTTAACTCAACAACAGGAACCAAACCTGCTTAAGAGGCCCAATTAGACTCCTAAGTGTTTGATGAGTGGTAAGGGTCTCTAGATTCATGATTTGGATGGAATTATTGATGGGATTTAATTGAGATTGACATATATGTATTTTCTGTTAAGCCTTTCCTCAGGCTATGCAGTTCTCTTTTTGGTTCTTTTCTAACGTTTATAACAAAAGAAAGATAGAGCTTTAAACTAGATGACAGAGGGAATCTAAATATGTTTTGGGGGAGGGCTAGATTGCAGGATAACCTTTATACCTTAGCATGCAAACGAAGAATATCTAAACTAATTAAAACTAGCATGAATACCATTTTGATTAGCATACATTCAACATTGTCTGAGATAACATTTACAGAAAAAAAATATACGCGTGACAAGAAGTTAGCACAAGAAAAAGTAATTTTCAATGTTCTGTTATCAATCACAGGTTAACACAATCGATTTCTATTCATCAACTAGAATAAAAGAACTGTTACAAGATCACAAGATAAATTTAAATAACATATACAACGACTCTTGCTCATGTAGCAACAAATACTGAATCCGAAGATAGAGATAATCCCCCTTGGTCCAATCACATTCACGCCTTAGATGAAAGAAGTGTCTTTGGTTCTAAACATAACTTCTTAATTAAAATAACTTGCACATAAATAGTTCTCTTACAAAATTTCAAAAAAAGTCTTTCTCTCTGAAACCATTGACCCTTCTAACATACAAAATATGCCTATTTATCATAGATGTGGAGGCCCTCAACCAGTGTGGAACTGAGGCTTAGCTTTACACCTCGACTGTAAACCAACTTATTAACTTAACTAAAACACACTGCTGGAGTATGTTAATGGATAATCCAAACTTGTCTTAACAAAAAGGAGTGGTTCTTATCACACAAAAAAGACCACTTATTATGTCTGAATTTAAAAGAGTTTTGCAATTGAACATTTAAAAATTGCTACTAGCACTAAAGCTAGACTGATGCACATGCTGAGGTGAACTGAGATTTGGCAGGAACTGACTTGGAGTGACAGAACTGCGTTTTGTATCGAGCATTGGCATGTAACGCATTGTTGGAGGCCACTAGAAGATAGCTTGATGTTGGCAATGATTTTCCCCCACTTATCCCGTGGAGGAAAGAAGCAAGTCATCTGGCGTTTTCTAGAGTCTCT
This sequence comes from Picea engelmannii, assembly GCA_009831015.1. Taxonomy (NCBI): domain Eukaryota; kingdom Viridiplantae; phylum Streptophyta; class Pinopsida; order Pinales; family Pinaceae; genus Picea; species Picea engelmannii. Next base: position 105,981 of record ML801786.1, read on the forward strand.
GATATTCTTTATGCAGTTTGGACTTGTAGTTTCCCCAATTCTGGTTTGGCGCCCCCTTTTAAATATTTCAAAATGTGTAATAAATGTGGGTGATCCACTTCGAAAATCCGACGTTTGGGGGCTTACGAACGCAAAATATTCATATCTCCCGGAGGCCTAGACTCCTAGAGTCGTTAACCACCACTTATTGCTTATTAACCTGGGATTTATTCTTAAACATTTGGTGTTTCGACACTTTGGAAATTTGGGGGTTCGGGAGCTGTGAATGCTAAGTTTGAGAATCTCCTGGAGTTACAATGTTGTGGAGTGACGTGGTAGTTCGGGACCTACTTCGGCTATTTGGGGCTCCGACACTTCGGGGGTTCAGAAAACTGTGCTTGCTTTTAGTTGAAATTCCTTGGAGTGATAAACTCCCGGAGTGACGTGGTGACCTAACGTCATATCGATGATGTTTTATAGAAATAAGGGTGACACGTGTCACTTGAAATAGTACAGATGATAGACCCAAATATGCTTGAAATGAGTGCCACATGTCAGGATAGGAGAGTGCCACGCGTCATGATAGAAGAGTGCCACACATCTCAACTGATGGATGCCACACGTCTCCGACTCTTTGGGGTTCAAGATTTCTTGAATACAAAGTCTGGATACCTCTCGGAGGGATGAACTTGTGAAGTTATTAGCCAATGATTATAAATAATTAACCGAGATTAAGCCCTGTTTAAAATTTAAATATTTCGGGAGTTGAGGAGCTCCGTTGCCTTAGGGGCTTCGAAGGTCTGTGTTTGCTGTGAGTTGAAATCCCCTAGAATGATAATCTCCCGGAGTTGACGTGGCAGTCTGATGTCATTTTTCTGACATGTCACAGAAAGGAGGGTGACACATGTCACTTGAAATAGTACAGATGACAACCCCAAATGTGCTTAAAATAAGTGCCATGTGTCTCAACTGATGAATTCCACGTGTCTCGATAGATGGATGCCACGTGTCATGATAGAAGAATGCCATGAGTCTTTGACTCTTCGGTGCTTTGGAAATTTGCGTTCACTCTAGGTTGGAAAGTCCCGAAGTGAAAATCCCTCAGACTCATTAATTCATGATTATTGCTAATTGATACTAGATTAAGACATTTTTACCATTAAATACTTCGGGACTTTGGGACTTTGGCTCTTCGGGGTTTGAGATTTTTTGTGTTGCTTTGAATTGAAATATTCCTCAGTGGTGATCTCTCATACCTGACGTGTCAACATGATGTCACTATCGCTGACGTGTCCAGATGAAAAAGAGTGACACATGTCACCCGAAATAGTGGATGATGTAACCCAAATGACCTGAAACGAGTACCACGTGTCGACGAGCAATGGATTCCACATGTCTTCGAATATTCGACACTTCAGTGATCTGCACTTGTCTTGAAGTAAAAATTCCGGGATGACTGATCCTATGGATTTGACATGGCAGTCTGATGTCATATCGCTGACGTGTCACAGAAAGAAGGGTGACACGTATCACCCAGAAATGGGCAAATGATGTAACCAAAGGTGTCTGAATTGAGTGCCACGTGTTTCAATTGATGAATGCCACGTGTCTCAACTGATGAATTCCACATGGCTTTGACGTTTAGACATTCAAGAGTTTTTGAGTGCTAAGTGTGGAGATCTCCCGGATGGATGATCTTGCGAGGCGATGTGGCGATTCGACATTTGGGATTTTTCGAAAAAGATGAGCTTGGTCATTTCGGTGCCAAAGTTGCAGAGTGAAGTTTTTGTAACTCTGCGATTAAACCTTGCACAAGTTTGAGACTTCGCATTCACGAGAGTTGTTGATATGCATCAACTATTAGATCTCCACCATTGAAGATTTGACCTGTCTATTTGGCTTGAAATCTAAGCCCGAAATGGACTGCCCCGAATTGCTGCGTCTTTCCTGCAGAAGCTTACTATGCATACAAAGGACTTGGTGGTCCTGGATGTCTCTTGCACACACAAAATACTTGGTGGACCTACTGTATGCTCAATCAATGGAAAACATGATGACAAGTATTTCAAACCAAATCACGACATGAAATTATCCTTGAAGAAAACATAAACAATTTGCGCGAAGAATCAATCGAGAAAGATAATGATGAAAAACTAAGTCATTCAGTAATGGGAAATCGACTCAAACAACCAGAAGGGGAATGATTTTCAAGAAGGTATAGGGAAAATGAGGCAGGAGGGGCATGAGGAGCGTTTCGTTTTTCGGCGTCGGGGATTTTCCTTTTGACACAGGTTGACGTTTCCTTTCCCCTCTTCGCCGATGCCGACGGTATATCGACGATTGTGGTCACCTATGTCGATGATTTATCTTTCCGGTTCGCCGATGCTGATGGTGGGTGCGTGGCTCAAATTTTAAGCTGCCTATACTTAGTCTAAATGCCAGGTTTACTTAGAGAAAAGGTTAATCTGTTCAACAATTCCAAACCAAACCGAATGTGATAGATTATTAAAACATAACAACAAGAAAAACCCGTTGATCCTTGCACAATTATCTGAATTCAGAAAATACAAAGTGGTACGCAAAAGGAAAATTCATAAAACTTTTAGGGTGTGTTGAGTGATCAACACCTCCATATTCCTGTCCTCTAGTTTGCACAACAATTTACAACTGAAAGGAGGCGTTGCGAGGAAGAATTGATCAACTTATAGAGTTAGATGAGTCCAAGAGATGTGCTTTTGAGAAAATGGTGAGGAACCAAGAAAAGATTAAGGGAACGTTTGATCATAGAGAAAAACAAAGGGACTTTGAAGATGGTGACCTTGTGCTAATATGGGACAAGAGGAAAGAGAAGCCACGTATGCATAATAAGTTTGATAGTTTGTGGCTTGGACCTTACTAGATAGATAAAAATTCTAGAACTACTTTTTTTTCCCACACTCGAGGGAAGGAGACTACCGTTTACTGTTAATGGATCCCTTCTCAAGCCCTATTATGCGAAAGGAACCCGACTTCTTAGGTTTAGAATGGAGTAGGGTAGTATTAGATCATGTTGCATGTCTGCATTTGGTTGTATTATGCTTTTATTGATTATTACTTATTGATTTATTCATGGATCCATGTTAGCTTAGCATATACATGTTATATATTAAAAAAATGAAATTTATATATTGATGAAAATGAAAATATTTATTTCATCATTTTGTTTTCACTTTCCATATGCCTAGGCAAAATAGATCATCTTGCCTTTTAGTACTGATGGTTCTGTGTTAGAATGTAGCAAGACATTTTAGACTGTTGCAGGTTGCAGGTCTTGGAGTACCATATATGTTGAGGTTCTCATGCACTCTATAGTAAGTACATGTCCCCATGTTGGAGCCAGATGTTACCCCCTCTCACCTAGGGGTAACAAGAGGAGATGATGTCTCATGGTCCACATTGTAGAATGTGATCCTGATGATGATGGTCAACATTCTCCACATACAATATCCCCTCAGATGCCCCCCGCCTCATCACAACTCAACTTATCCACTTGATAAACATGGTTTATCCAATGATGGTGGTCCATCACACATGAGCTCCACTAGTCATTGTTTCATATAAAGTGCTACATTTAATGCATTAGGCATTTAGGTGAGGATCATGGGTTAAAGTCAGATAATGGATCATGATTGCTTGGAAGTTATGATTTTTTCCTTGTTTCACCTTGGTGGTCATCATATGTGTCCTAGCCTAGTGTTGCCACTCTTGGGAAACATGGGTACTACTAGGAGGCCTTGATAGGGGTAACGTACCACTACCTTCCCTACTAAACACATTCCATTTATTTTCCTTCCATTGTCCCTTTTTTTGGAAATGGATATTACATGTATACCAAAAAGGTCCATGCCTTCATCCTCCTATGATAAGAAGGGGCTAGAATGCACAAGGTTGATGTAGTTGGTAAAAAAGAATTTTAAAAACATGTTATAAAATAAATAAATAAATGGGATGACAAATGAAAAATCAAAAGACAAAAGTCAACTTGAGCTCTACTCCCTCACTATGAGGCGATCACCCGTAGTCCTAATGCACATAATGCATATCAAATTAAGCGTACTTAATCCTAGTAAAAATAAATGCATGAACCTGAAGAGGGGATTTGCTAAGAAATAAACAAATATCAAAAGGCAAGAAGGGGTTTGGAATACACACACTGTCAAAGAAAGGGTAACTCAAGCAACAAGCACTCCTTCTACAAAGGCGTTCATGGAGATGAACCCACACATGTCCTTTCATGTCAATGACACCATGACCATGAAGCAAACCCCATACCATGTCATCCATTTACACTTACATTTTGAAGGGTTTCTTGGGAACTACTCCTCTACTTGGGTACTGACACAACTAATAGGGTCTTGTGATAGCACTCCAATACTTAAACTTAGAAAATTGCATAAAGTCTTGAGCTAGTGTGAAGTTTGAAGAATATACCCAATGTGAATTTCTTATGTGGCTCTTGTATTAGAGCGTGGCTTACTTTTTATGATTCTAATGATTCTTGTATCTTGTAATGGTTGGTTTTACTTGATGTACCTAGGACATTATGCACTATACAAAGGAAGTTGGGCCCTTGATACTGAGCGTTGGATTCCTTGATGACTTGGCCCACCTTGGGATACCTTCCCACACCTCATGTACCTTGGACAATGGATTAATGAGCTTGGGCATTGCATATATAGCCAATTGTGCCATCCAGAGGGAAATAAGCCCCATAGCTTGGAAGTTGCACCCCTTGAGGATGTTAGGGTTTTGATGGATTCCATTACAATTGCTGAGGATGGTACACCCCTTTGGAGAGATGATGGATCCTTTTCCCCTCAGGGCATTGACATTTTCACCTAGGACTTTGTGCACCTAGAGGATGAAATCATGCTTGGAGACGACCTAGCATGTGGGTGCTGAGTTGGTAGTTGTTTGATAATGAGACATAACCCTATTGATGATGGGTTGTGACCCTTTGATGATGCTTTGCACCTCTTGAGGAGATATTTGGCCTTTGGATGCCCTTGTATCCCTTGGAGGATGACATCACCTTTCTTGGAGACTCTCACACCTACATGTGTGACCTTTTGAGGAGACATTTTTATGTTTTAACATTTTACTTTTATGTTGGAGGCTATTTTGGGGGTTGGCTTGAGCCTTATCCACCTTTTATCATGGATTATCATGATTTTAGGGACTTTTAAAGGGATGAGGCACTAGGATTGTCTCATATTTTTAGAGGATCATTTCCTCATTTGTAAATCATAACTCATCTTGTGGAGAATAATTTGTACACTTGTCTCTCATTTTTCTTTCTCATCATGGAGTACTTGTGCGCACTTTTTGGAGAATGATCTAGTGGATGCTTTGCATGTGTTTTGTGGATGATTTTATTCATGGGGTTTCTTTATTTTCAAATGATTTGACCAGTAAGTGTTGTTTTCAAGTCTTGGATGGTTTGTTTTTGATGTATTAAGTAAATGCTTTATCAAAGTGGTGATTTTGCATGTTATCTTGTTTCTCTTGCATTAATTTTCTTTGAAACCCTACAAAAGATTTGTAGTCGACCATATTGCATGTTGTTTTTGACCACGGGGAATTGATATCTCGTCGGAATTATTTGGGCATGACCCAGGTTCAAATCCGCAATTTCCACTATAACCACGGGAGTATATCCAACAACTTGTAAGCTAGATATACCAATAACTTGTGACTCAGCAAGGGTCAAGGCATCCCTACTTCCACTGGAGTGGAAATCTATCCCATGGGTTGCCTACCCTTCGAGCCTTATCGCAACAGGCCAATGTCTTGATGGGGTTTGATCCCTGGTGGGTTGGGTGAAAATCACCGTCTCCCACCAATAGGCCCCCAAGTCTTGCATGTTATCATTCATTTAAATATTGTTGAATGAAATAAGGGTTTCTCTAGGGTTTGGAGTGGACTACCCTAGTTTTCTCTCTTATAGGTTAATATTCTAGGGTTTGTAGTGGACTACTCTAGGGCTTTAACCATAATCCTTTCTAGATCTCTCGCTTAAGGTCTTTATAAGATATAGGATGACCTATTAGGTTTTTTAGTGGACTACCTTAAGTTGTTCCCTAAAGAATCAATACATAGGGTTTTTAGTGGAACACCCTAAGGTTTGTTTCTTAGTCTTCTTCTAGCCTTTGCTCTCTATAGAAGTTGCATGTTAGACTCCATATGCCCAAGGAAGCTATATGACACTGGTCTTTTCTCCATTGCAAGTGATTTAAACCCTGACCCCCTTCTCTCCTTGATGCCTTATGATATTTTTAGGTTTTAATTGGATTATATCTCTATTTCCTAGTTATTGTTAGCCTAAAGTCTAAAGTTTTTATTGCATTCTTAATTAGACCTCACCTATTGCTGCATTATTGCAATTTTCATCCAATTAGGGAATTGACGTCTTGCATCTTTGAAGTAGTTTGATGCTATTTTATGTTTCATTAATCATTGGATATTGGTGTGTTCATTTTAACTTGCATTTAACATCTCTTTCATTGCATCTCTGCTAGTTTTAGGGATGTTTTATTTTTGTTGTCATAAACTTGTTAAATCACTTAAGTAATTGTCATTTATTCAAGTTTTATTAAAACCATTCCTTTTTCTTTGATAGTTAATGTTTCGGGGATTTACTTGATTCATTTGTTATGGTAGATGGGTTTTATTGTCTTAGAAACACCCCAGACACACAAGCCTTGGATTTTCCTTATTTGAACCACGTTTCCTTCACCTTGAATTTTTACTTGGTGGTATGGAGTAACCTAAATAAGGGGTTGTAGAATTGATTTGACTTGCTATATTATCCTTTGAGGTTGCTAGGGAAGCCTCCCTTGTGTTGGATCTCAATCCTTCACTAAAATGAGGGAGGCAACTATTTAGATGATAGTGGAAATTACTTCCATATGTTACACTTGCCTTGCATCCCTTGAAGGCTTTGCACAAGTGATAGATTGGATGATTACATGTATATTTCCTTTATACGAGTGTTGTTCCGAGGAATGCATGTCATGTGTACAATGGAACATATCAACATATGACATTATCACGAAAGTTGTTTTGTAGTTTGAAGAAGTAGGAATCGAGAGTATAAGTTTATCTTGGTGATGATGCCAAGTACCTAGTAGCATGAGTTGGTACTATTCCCTTCCAATTTGAGTATGGTAATTATTTATATTTTAATGATGTCATTTTTATACTAGGTATTAGTAAGAATTTTCTTTTAGTTTCAGTTATGGAAGACAAGAGACTTGCAGTGGAGTTCAAGAACCAACAAGTCTTCATAAGACCGAAGGAATCTAGACCAGATAAAAAACATGTAATATGGGTTAGAGAAGGTAATTTGTAGAGGTTGTAGAGTGAACCTGTTCGATCCCTGGTGCATGACAATGAAAACTTGTATGAGTTATGGAACAATAGGATGGGGAACTTTCATCACAAGGTGTTGCATATTCTAAGGGAGATAGTCACGGGTCTTCCAGTGTTTAATATTGAGAAACATGGTGTATGCAGAGGGTGCATGCTTGTAAAATATTCCTAGCCTACTTTCCCAAGTAGTGAGAATAGGTATAAGGGGACTATAGACCTAGTAGATTCAGATGTTTTTGGACCAATGTCGGTGGCATCAATAATAGGAAGCATCATGTATTATGTTTCCTTTATTGATGATTTCTCTCGCAATAATTGGATATACTTCTTAAATACCAAGGATGAGGTTCTTAGAAGGTTTTAGGAGTTCAAATCTCTAGTTAAATAAAAGACATGGAAGAAGATCAAAATCTTGAGATTGGGAAATGGGGAAGAGTATATCTCCAAGGAGTTTGAGGGTTTCTGCAAGGATGCATGAATCAAGAGGGAGTTGTTAGTTTCATACAACCCACAACATAATGGGGTTGTAGAGTGGAATACTTGATCCATCGTAGGGGTTTCTAAGGATATGATACATGACCAGGACTTGTCGATGTTTCTTTGGGTATAGGCATGCAACACAAAAGTCTACATCCAGAACCAGTGTCCTCACATGATCTTGGAGGAAAAGACACGAGAGGAGGCATTTACTGGTGTGAAGCCATAGATGAGTCATTTTTGAATATTTGGTTGTCTAGTTTATATCATTTACCGGTAGAGAAGAGGACCAAGTTGGATCCCTCCAACATGAAGGGTTTATTTGTGGGTTATAATGAGACTTCAAACACTTACATGGTATTTTTTCTAGAGTAAAGGAAGATGATAGTGCGATAGGATGTAAAGTTTGAGGAAGAATTTGTATCTAGGAAGTCCCATGAGCTTATTCTAGTGTCAGAGGATGAGAACCAGGAAGCACCAAAGGTTGAGTCCGGGTCACCGGTGATTTCCAGGGCAGTAGAGTAGCCTTTAGGTGAACATGGGGAGACAAGAACCCATTCCACTTCTGTTAGGAGACCTCAATAGTTCAAATAGACCTTGAGGGATGCTTAGGAGCATGTTGAGACTCCTAGGAGCACATTAAGAGAGAGTAGAAATCCAAAGAAGTTTTCATACTATATGACATTGATGAGAAACATTCTAGATTCTGAGCCTTCTAGTTTTCAAGAGGAAACATACCAATAGGTATGATGGGATTCCATGGTGGAGGAGTACACCTCCATAATGAAGAATGATGTTTGGGACATAGTGCCAAGACTAGAGGGAACTTATTTGTGAGTTATAGGTGTCTCTATAAGATCAAGCATGTTGTATATGGAAGCATTGAAAAGTTCAAAGTGAGGTTTGTGGCAAGAGGGTTCTCCTACAGAGAGCGAGTGGAATACTAGGAGACATTTTCTCTAGTTGCTAGGTAAACTTCCATTAGAGAAGTAACGTCCTCAGTTTCATTTATGGGATGAGGGATACATGATACAGATGTGAAGACATATTTCCTTAATGGGATCATCAAAGAAGAAGTGTACATAGAGAAACCTTATGCCTTTGAGGTAAGTGTGAAGGATTCCCATGTGTGTAGGCTTAAGAAACCCTGGTATGGACTTACATAGGCACCAAGAGCATGGTATTCAAGGATTGATGGATACTTGTAGAGTATTGGCTTCACTAAAATTGAAATAGATTATAACTTGTGTTGCATATTTAGTCAGACTAATCTGCTCATTTTGGTGTTGTACGTAGATGAATTATTTCTAATAGGTGTAGAGAAGCTCATTGCAAGGTGAAAATAAAACATGACAACTAAGTTCGAGATGAAGGACATCGACATGATGCATTAATTCTTGGATTTGGAGGTTTGGCAGAGACCATGGGAGATTTTCCTTGGGTAAGGTAAGTATGCAATTCAGATCCCGAAGAGGTTTCAAATGGAGGACTATAAAACTATGCCCACACCCATGATCACTAATTTGAAGAAGGTGACAACTTTAGATTTAGAGTTGGTGGATCCCATGTTGTACATGTAGATGATAGGTTCTTTGATGTATTTGGTCAACATTAGGAAAACTATATGTTTTGCAATGAACACCTTAAGTTAGTTTATGGTGGAGCTAAATCAAGAGCATTGGGTAGAAGTAAAACATGTGCTTAGGTATTTGAGGGGAACGATGGAGTAGGCTCTGATTTATATTGGAGGTGGTGAAGTGAATTTATATGGGTATTCAGATTCATATTGGGTAGGAATTGAAACATGCAGGAAGAGCACATCAAGGTGTTTCTTTAGCTTGGGATCAATGATGATATCCTATCTCAGCAGGAAACATACTTCCATAACACTTAGATCAGTAGAGGTAGAGCGCATGGCAACTGATACTGCTAGTTGCGAGGCCATTTGGATTCACAAGTTACTTGCATGTTTGTTTGATCGGGAGTTGGAACCTATAGTTATTCATTGTGATAATCAAAGTTGCATCAAACTCTTTGAGAATCCAATGTTTCATGACAATTCCAAGCATATAGAGATCAAATATCACTTCACACAATACATGGTTCAAAAGGGAGCAATGAATCTCTAGTATATTCCCATGGATAAGTAAGCAGTTGATATTCTCACCAAGCCCTTGGAAAATGGAAAGTTTGAGGCATTCAGAGACATACTTGGATTGGTGCAGAATTCCTTCCTTGCTAGGAGGGAGTGTTGAGAATTATAGCTCGAACAAGAACTTCCACATAGGTTTAGTGTGAACATGTAAATAGTTTGAGATATTTTCGAAAAGTAATTATATTTTGTAATTCACTTTAGTAAAAAATGTGAAAGTATTATATTTACTTAGATCATGAGTAAACTCAAAAATAGATTAGGGTTTTGGTCTTAGCTAAAAGTATAAAGACATGTCAAGATAGAGAGTTCATACACACAAGAATAGTTGAGCAAGTTGAGAGAGAGAGAGAGAGAGAGAGAGAGAGAGAGAGAGAGAGAGAGAGCATCAAACATGAAGGAGGCATTTCCAAGAAACGAGTACAAGGTGTACAAGTATCTGTATAGTTTTGTATAGTCGTATGGATATGATTGTACAAATCCATATAATCATATGGAAAATAGTCGTACAAGGTGTAAAACCATATAGTAGGATGTACTTCTCAGTAGGTTGTTTTTCTCATTTCATAGAGAGATTTTGTAACTGTGCAACTACTGTTTTTTGGCATCTTCTTGAGGTTTCCTTTTAATTTGTTCGAAGGAATAAAAATCTATTTTTGGAGTAATTGCCTGTGTATGTATGAAATTGATTTTATGCTTTTTCTATTTAATTTCTAGTTATTGTGTGGTTGATGTTGTGGTCTGAAATTTAATTTCAACATTAATTAAATTCAACAATCTACTTGTCTGATTGGGATCATAAGAATTTTAGTCACCCACGCTTGGAATTTTCACATTCAGTCACTTTTAGGCAAGATTAATTTTATAAGAATATTTATTCTTAATTTTTTTGAAATTGTAAAAGGCATAACTAATATGATTAAAAATGGAAATGTGGTAAAATGGACTAAATAACCGATAACTTCTTTTTATGAGATTAAGGAAACCATTGGAGAAGCATTTGTTCTTATAAGCTCAGATTATAAAAAGACTTTTTAATTTTCCCATTTTCTTTTAAACACAACTGTGTTGAGGCGATGAATGGACATATCCTCACTCAAGCATTTTCAAATCTCATTAGGCTGGATGAGATAGGCGGGAATGATACCCTAGGATTATATCAATCAACCTTTAAGAAATAAGTCCTTGTGCCTAATGCTATTATCATATTTTTGTGCTTTGCAAAATAATACAAACTTAAAAATAGAAAAGTGTTTGTAAATGAATTTTATAAGAATTAAAATGAATAAATACAAGAACAGATACATCTGAAAACCGGTAAACCACAAGTCTCAAATTGACAAGAAACCATAAAATGATTTTATTGATGTATTTTCTGAGTTACAACCAAGTTCCTCTTTACAAACCCTGCAATTGTTTGGACCAAAATCAGACTTAGAAGTCTAGGATGCATTTTTGAATCATACAAAGACAACTGGTGTTTGAAAGAAAAAGACCAAGACTAAAATAAACTGGATCAATCCAAGCTACAAGCGTATCATAGTCTTGACTCTACAAAATAACCTTAATCAGAACTGAAAATGAATTCAGAAATTCTAATCAAACTAAACATACTGTCAAGATAAATGGACGACCTTCTAAAGTATGTCAAAATTCTATGCTTCCTAGTCATTTCTTCTTTGCCACCTTTAGAGTAACCTTTCTATCAACAAGAAGACTTATCTCTCATGAAACTTAGAAATGAAAGAATGAATATGAAATCTCACTTGAAAGAAGACAAACCTTATCATAAGTCTCTCTCTATTTTCACATGTCTTTCTTTGTCCTTGCTCTCTTCCTTTTATTCTTCAAAAAATAGTTCAAGTGGTTCAACTACCTTTTGCTACTAAAGTTAAATAACTTCAGTTAATAATAGGACAACTTTATTTATGATAAGGGTAAATAGTAATAATATATAATAATTAATAGGTGGGGCCCCTATATGTCTTTATTTGCTTTATTTTCAATATTCCCTTGTTCCTCCACATTTTACTCAAGATATAATGCATACATCATCATAAAAATATATATCAAAAGCAACCAAAGTAATCATGCCACATAATTATAAACACTTGTATCTCCCAAAATACTTTAAAGGCATGATATAAGTTTCTCAATTTTTTTTTTATCATGTCTATAAAAAATTATGGGATTCTAATGTCGAATTGATATGTCATCATGAAAATAAAAATAAAGTCAAAAATAATATTTTCTGTTGGAAGTAGACTCTCTCAGTCTACTTCCTTCTGTCAATGTTGCCCTATGCTTGAGTAAATCTGCATCAACATATTTCTTCTCTTCAACCTTTGACACTGTTAAGGTCCTAACCCGCACATAGGTAGATCAATGTATTCGGATGTAATAAAGGTCAATATTAATAAGGCCTTTCAATAAAATAGAATAAGGCGGATGTAAGAAGACCTAATAGAAGCTTCCGCTTCTAGAAGGATCTTCCTCTAGATGCTTCTCTTAATAGACATATTTAGTATAAATAAGGGGTGAGGGTATGTGAACCCTAGCTTGGAGATTATTGTAACAGAGCGCTGCTCGACTGAAGGTTGCCCCCTCGAAGAGGCTTGTGAACATTGCTTTCTGAATCAAAGTGCTTTTCTATTGCTATTTCGTATATCATTTCTGTGTATTGTGAAGATTATGCTGGATATTTTACTGTTATTCTGCCATTACTAGCATTTTATTTCTGTTCTGCATATTTTATATATCAGAGCACTTTCCTTGGCAGAAATTGTGGGTATTTTTTTTCCAGGGTAGAGACGTATTCCAGCGTCTTTAAGCCACAGAGATCTGTCGTTACACGCATAAACCCGTGGTTGAGGGATTCATACACGCAGGAAATACAAGTGGTTCTTAAGCGCACATCTGTTGGCCACCCTTGTAACCCCTGGTTGTACCCCTTCGAGTGGTAGCACATCAGACAACACCTGTGTACGGATTGGCCTAGATTTCCTGAAGCCCTCTTTAGATAAACCTATCGGCCGCCGGACTGCTATAGTGTCACCGAGAACAACACTCGGGAAGATACTCTCTAGTACCTGGATAGTCGGGTAGTACGGCTAAGGGTACGGTCTATCCTCCTTAGTTAGTGCCTTGAGATATTGGGCCGAGTACTACTGTTGGACCCCGCA
>ML801786.1:119230-140492 GCA_009831015.1 Picea engelmannii
TGTCACAGAAAGGAGGGTGACACATGTCACTTGAAATAGTACAGATGACAACCCCAAATGTGCTTAAAATAAGTGCCATGTGTCTCAACTGATGAATTCCACGTGTCTCGATAGATGGATGCCACGTGTCATGATAGAAGAATGCCATGAGTCTTTGACTCTTCGGTGCTTTGGAAATTTGCGTTCACTCTAGGTTGGAAAGTCCCGAAGTGAAAATCCCTCAGACTCATTAATTCATGATTATTGCTAATTGATACTAGATTAAGACATTTTTACCATTAAATACTTCGGGACTTTGGGACTTTGGCTCTTCGGGGTTTGAGATTTTTTGTGTTGCTTTGAATTGAAATATTCCTCAGTGGTGATCTCTCATACCTGACGTGTCAACATGATGTCACTATCGCTGACGTGTCCAGATGAAAAAGAGTGACACATGTCACCCGAAATAGTGGATGATGTAACCCAAATGACCTGAAACGAGTACCACGTGTCGACGAGCAATGGATTCCACATGTCTTCGAATATTCGACACTTCAGTGATCTGCACTTGTCTTGAAGTAAAAATTCCGGGATGACTGATCCTATGGATTTGACATGGCAGTCTGATGTCATATCGCTGACGTGTCACAGAAAGAAGGGTGACACGTATCACCCAGAAATGGGCAAATGATGTAACCAAAGGTGTCTGAATTGAGTGCCACGTGTTTCAATTGATGAATGCCACGTGTCTCAACTGATGAATTCCACATGGCTTTGACGTTTAGACATTCAAGAGTTTTTGAGTGCTAAGTGTGGAGATCTCCCGGATGGATGATCTTGCGAGGCGATGTGGCGATTCGACATTTGGGATTTTTCGAAAAAGATGAGCTTGGTCATTTCGGTGCCAAAGTTGCAGAGTGAAGTTTTTGTAACTCTGCGATTAAACCTTGCACAAGTTTGAGACTTCGCATTCACGAGAGTTGTTGATATGCATCAACTATTAGATCTCCACCATTGAAGATTTGACCTGTCTATTTGGCTTGAAATCTAAGCCCGAAATGGACTGCCCCGAATTGCTGCGTCTTTCCTGCAGAAGCTTACTATGCATACAAAGGACTTGGTGGTCCTGGATGTCTCTTGCACACACAAAATACTTGGTGGACCTACTGTATGCTCAATCAATGGAAAACATGATGACAAGTATTTCAAACCAAATCACGACATGAAATTATCCTTGAAGAAAACATAAACAATTTGCGCGAAGAATCAATCGAGAAAGATAATGATGAAAAACTAAGTCATTCAGTAATGGGAAATCGACTCAAACAACCAGAAGGGGAATGATTTTCAAGAAGGTATAGGGAAAATGAGGCAGGAGGGGCATGAGGAGCGTTTCGTTTTTCGGCGTCGGGGATTTTCCTTTTGACACAGGTTGACGTTTCCTTTCCCCTCTTCGCCGATGCCGACGGTATATCGACGATTGTGGTCACCTATGTCGATGATTTATCTTTCCGGTTCGCCGATGCTGATGGTGGGTGCGTGGCTCAAATTTTAAGCTGCCTATACTTAGTCTAAATGCCAGGTTTACTTAGAGAAAAGGTTAATCTGTTCAACAATTCCAAACCAAACCGAATGTGATAGATTATTAAAACATAACAACAAGAAAAACCCGTTGATCCTTGCACAATTATCTGAATTCAGAAAATACAAAGTGGTACGCAAAAGGAAAATTCATAAAACTTTTAGGGTGTGTTGAGTGATCAACACCTCCATATTCCTGTCCTCTAGTTTGCACAACAATTTACAACTGAAAGGAGGCGTTGCGAGGAAGAATTGATCAACTTATAGAGTTAGATGAGTCCAAGAGATGTGCTTTTGAGAAAATGGTGAGGAACCAAGAAAAGATTAAGGGAACGTTTGATCATAGAGAAAAACAAAGGGACTTTGAAGATGGTGACCTTGTGCTAATATGGGACAAGAGGAAAGAGAAGCCACGTATGCATAATAAGTTTGATAGTTTGTGGCTTGGACCTTACTAGATAGATAAAAATTCTAGAACTACTTTTTTTTCCCACACTCGAGGGAAGGAGACTACCGTTTACTGTTAATGGATCCCTTCTCAAGCCCTATTATGCGAAAGGAACCCGACTTCTTAGGTTTAGAATGGAGTAGGGTAGTATTAGATCATGTTGCATGTCTGCATTTGGTTGTATTATGCTTTTATTGATTATTACTTATTGATTTATTCATGGATCCATGTTAGCTTAGCATATACATGTTATATATTAAAAAAATGAAATTTATATATTGATGAAAATGAAAATATTTATTTCATCATTTTGTTTTCACTTTCCATATGCCTAGGCAAAATAGATCATCTTGCCTTTTAGTACTGATGGTTCTGTGTTAGAATGTAGCAAGACATTTTAGACTGTTGCAGGTTGCAGGTCTTGGAGTACCATATATGTTGAGGTTCTCATGCACTCTATAGTAAGTACATGTCCCCATGTTGGAGCCAGATGTTACCCCCTCTCACCTAGGGGTAACAAGAGGAGATGATGTCTCATGGTCCACATTGTAGAATGTGATCCTGATGATGATGGTCAACATTCTCCACATACAATATCCCCTCAGATGCCCCCCGCCTCATCACAACTCAACTTATCCACTTGATAAACATGGTTTATCCAATGATGGTGGTCCATCACACATGAGCTCCACTAGTCATTGTTTCATATAAAGTGCTACATTTAATGCATTAGGCATTTAGGTGAGGATCATGGGTTAAAGTCAGATAATGGATCATGATTGCTTGGAAGTTATGATTTTTTCCTTGTTTCACCTTGGTGGTCATCATATGTGTCCTAGCCTAGTGTTGCCACTCTTGGGAAACATGGGTACTACTAGGAGGCCTTGATAGGGGTAACGTACCACTACCTTCCCTACTAAACACATTCCATTTATTTTCCTTCCATTGTCCCTTTTTTTGGAAATGGATATTACATGTATACCAAAAAGGTCCATGCCTTCATCCTCCTATGATAAGAAGGGGCTAGAATGCACAAGGTTGATGTAGTTGGTAAAAAAGAATTTTAAAAACATGTTATAAAATAAATAAATAAATGGGATGACAAATGAAAAATCAAAAGACAAAAGTCAACTTGAGCTCTACTCCCTCACTATGAGGCGATCACCCGTAGTCCTAATGCACATAATGCATATCAAATTAAGCGTACTTAATCCTAGTAAAAATAAATGCATGAACCTGAAGAGGGGATTTGCTAAGAAATAAACAAATATCAAAAGGCAAGAAGGGGTTTGGAATACACACACTGTCAAAGAAAGGGTAACTCAAGCAACAAGCACTCCTTCTACAAAGGCGTTCATGGAGATGAACCCACACATGTCCTTTCATGTCAATGACACCATGACCATGAAGCAAACCCCATACCATGTCATCCATTTACACTTACATTTTGAAGGGTTTCTTGGGAACTACTCCTCTACTTGGGTACTGACACAACTAATAGGGTCTTGTGATAGCACTCCAATACTTAAACTTAGAAAATTGCATAAAGTCTTGAGCTAGTGTGAAGTTTGAAGAATATACCCAATGTGAATTTCTTATGTGGCTCTTGTATTAGAGCGTGGCTTACTTTTTATGATTCTAATGATTCTTGTATCTTGTAATGGTTGGTTTTACTTGATGTACCTAGGACATTATGCACTATACAAAGGAAGTTGGGCCCTTGATACTGAGCGTTGGATTCCTTGATGACTTGGCCCACCTTGGGATACCTTCCCACACCTCATGTACCTTGGACAATGGATTAATGAGCTTGGGCATTGCATATATAGCCAATTGTGCCATCCAGAGGGAAATAAGCCCCATAGCTTGGAAGTTGCACCCCTTGAGGATGTTAGGGTTTTGATGGATTCCATTACAATTGCTGAGGATGGTACACCCCTTTGGAGAGATGATGGATCCTTTTCCCCTCAGGGCATTGACATTTTCACCTAGGACTTTGTGCACCTAGAGGATGAAATCATGCTTGGAGACGACCTAGCATGTGGGTGCTGAGTTGGTAGTTGTTTGATAATGAGACATAACCCTATTGATGATGGGTTGTGACCCTTTGATGATGCTTTGCACCTCTTGAGGAGATATTTGGCCTTTGGATGCCCTTGTATCCCTTGGAGGATGACATCACCTTTCTTGGAGACTCTCACACCTACATGTGTGACCTTTTGAGGAGACATTTTTATGTTTTAACATTTTACTTTTATGTTGGAGGCTATTTTGGGGGTTGGCTTGAGCCTTATCCACCTTTTATCATGGATTATCATGATTTTAGGGACTTTTAAAGGGATGAGGCACTAGGATTGTCTCATATTTTTAGAGGATCATTTCCTCATTTGTAAATCATAACTCATCTTGTGGAGAATAATTTGTACACTTGTCTCTCATTTTTCTTTCTCATCATGGAGTACTTGTGCGCACTTTTTGGAGAATGATCTAGTGGATGCTTTGCATGTGTTTTGTGGATGATTTTATTCATGGGGTTTCTTTATTTTCAAATGATTTGACCAGTAAGTGTTGTTTTCAAGTCTTGGATGGTTTGTTTTTGATGTATTAAGTAAATGCTTTATCAAAGTGGTGATTTTGCATGTTATCTTGTTTCTCTTGCATTAATTTTCTTTGAAACCCTACAAAAGATTTGTAGTCGACCATATTGCATGTTGTTTTTGACCACGGGGAATTGATATCTCGTCGGAATTATTTGGGCATGACCCAGGTTCAAATCCGCAATTTCCACTATAACCACGGGAGTATATCCAACAACTTGTAAGCTAGATATACCAATAACTTGTGACTCAGCAAGGGTCAAGGCATCCCTACTTCCACTGGAGTGGAAATCTATCCCATGGGTTGCCTACCCTTCGAGCCTTATCGCAACAGGCCAATGTCTTGATGGGGTTTGATCCCTGGTGGGTTGGGTGAAAATCACCGTCTCCCACCAATAGGCCCCCAAGTCTTGCATGTTATCATTCATTTAAATATTGTTGAATGAAATAAGGGTTTCTCTAGGGTTTGGAGTGGACTACCCTAGTTTTCTCTCTTATAGGTTAATATTCTAGGGTTTGTAGTGGACTACTCTAGGGCTTTAACCATAATCCTTTCTAGATCTCTCGCTTAAGGTCTTTATAAGATATAGGATGACCTATTAGGTTTTTTAGTGGACTACCTTAAGTTGTTCCCTAAAGAATCAATACATAGGGTTTTTAGTGGAACACCCTAAGGTTTGTTTCTTAGTCTTCTTCTAGCCTTTGCTCTCTATAGAAGTTGCATGTTAGACTCCATATGCCCAAGGAAGCTATATGACACTGGTCTTTTCTCCATTGCAAGTGATTTAAACCCTGACCCCCTTCTCTCCTTGATGCCTTATGATATTTTTAGGTTTTAATTGGATTATATCTCTATTTCCTAGTTATTGTTAGCCTAAAGTCTAAAGTTTTTATTGCATTCTTAATTAGACCTCACCTATTGCTGCATTATTGCAATTTTCATCCAATTAGGGAATTGACGTCTTGCATCTTTGAAGTAGTTTGATGCTATTTTATGTTTCATTAATCATTGGATATTGGTGTGTTCATTTTAACTTGCATTTAACATCTCTTTCATTGCATCTCTGCTAGTTTTAGGGATGTTTTATTTTTGTTGTCATAAACTTGTTAAATCACTTAAGTAATTGTCATTTATTCAAGTTTTATTAAAACCATTCCTTTTTCTTTGATAGTTAATGTTTCGGGGATTTACTTGATTCATTTGTTATGGTAGATGGGTTTTATTGTCTTAGAAACACCCCAGACACACAAGCCTTGGATTTTCCTTATTTGAACCACGTTTCCTTCACCTTGAATTTTTACTTGGTGGTATGGAGTAACCTAAATAAGGGGTTGTAGAATTGATTTGACTTGCTATATTATCCTTTGAGGTTGCTAGGGAAGCCTCCCTTGTGTTGGATCTCAATCCTTCACTAAAATGAGGGAGGCAACTATTTAGATGATAGTGGAAATTACTTCCATATGTTACACTTGCCTTGCATCCCTTGAAGGCTTTGCACAAGTGATAGATTGGATGATTACATGTATATTTCCTTTATACGAGTGTTGTTCCGAGGAATGCATGTCATGTGTACAATGGAACATATCAACATATGACATTATCACGAAAGTTGTTTTGTAGTTTGAAGAAGTAGGAATCGAGAGTATAAGTTTATCTTGGTGATGATGCCAAGTACCTAGTAGCATGAGTTGGTACTATTCCCTTCCAATTTGAGTATGGTAATTATTTATATTTTAATGATGTCATTTTTATACTAGGTATTAGTAAGAATTTTCTTTTAGTTTCAGTTATGGAAGACAAGAGACTTGCAGTGGAGTTCAAGAACCAACAAGTCTTCATAAGACCGAAGGAATCTAGACCAGATAAAAAACATGTAATATGGGTTAGAGAAGGTAATTTGTAGAGGTTGTAGAGTGAACCTGTTCGATCCCTGGTGCATGACAATGAAAACTTGTATGAGTTATGGAACAATAGGATGGGGAACTTTCATCACAAGGTGTTGCATATTCTAAGGGAGATAGTCACGGGTCTTCCAGTGTTTAATATTGAGAAACATGGTGTATGCAGAGGGTGCATGCTTGTAAAATATTCCTAGCCTACTTTCCCAAGTAGTGAGAATAGGTATAAGGGGACTATAGACCTAGTAGATTCAGATGTTTTTGGACCAATGTCGGTGGCATCAATAATAGGAAGCATCATGTATTATGTTTCCTTTATTGATGATTTCTCTCGCAATAATTGGATATACTTCTTAAATACCAAGGATGAGGTTCTTAGAAGGTTTTAGGAGTTCAAATCTCTAGTTAAATAAAAGACATGGAAGAAGATCAAAATCTTGAGATTGGGAAATGGGGAAGAGTATATCTCCAAGGAGTTTGAGGGTTTCTGCAAGGATGCATGAATCAAGAGGGAGTTGTTAGTTTCATACAACCCACAACATAATGGGGTTGTAGAGTGGAATACTTGATCCATCGTAGGGGTTTCTAAGGATATGATACATGACCAGGACTTGTCGATGTTTCTTTGGGTATAGGCATGCAACACAAAAGTCTACATCCAGAACCAGTGTCCTCACATGATCTTGGAGGAAAAGACACGAGAGGAGGCATTTACTGGTGTGAAGCCATAGATGAGTCATTTTTGAATATTTGGTTGTCTAGTTTATATCATTTACCGGTAGAGAAGAGGACCAAGTTGGATCCCTCCAACATGAAGGGTTTATTTGTGGGTTATAATGAGACTTCAAACACTTACATGGTATTTTTTCTAGAGTAAAGGAAGATGATAGTGCGATAGGATGTAAAGTTTGAGGAAGAATTTGTATCTAGGAAGTCCCATGAGCTTATTCTAGTGTCAGAGGATGAGAACCAGGAAGCACCAAAGGTTGAGTCCGGGTCACCGGTGATTTCCAGGGCAGTAGAGTAGCCTTTAGGTGAACATGGGGAGACAAGAACCCATTCCACTTCTGTTAGGAGACCTCAATAGTTCAAATAGACCTTGAGGGATGCTTAGGAGCATGTTGAGACTCCTAGGAGCACATTAAGAGAGAGTAGAAATCCAAAGAAGTTTTCATACTATATGACATTGATGAGAAACATTCTAGATTCTGAGCCTTCTAGTTTTCAAGAGGAAACATACCAATAGGTATGATGGGATTCCATGGTGGAGGAGTACACCTCCATAATGAAGAATGATGTTTGGGACATAGTGCCAAGACTAGAGGGAACTTATTTGTGAGTTATAGGTGTCTCTATAAGATCAAGCATGTTGTATATGGAAGCATTGAAAAGTTCAAAGTGAGGTTTGTGGCAAGAGGGTTCTCCTACAGAGAGCGAGTGGAATACTAGGAGACATTTTCTCTAGTTGCTAGGTAAACTTCCATTAGAGAAGTAACGTCCTCAGTTTCATTTATGGGATGAGGGATACATGATACAGATGTGAAGACATATTTCCTTAATGGGATCATCAAAGAAGAAGTGTACATAGAGAAACCTTATGCCTTTGAGGTAAGTGTGAAGGATTCCCATGTGTGTAGGCTTAAGAAACCCTGGTATGGACTTACATAGGCACCAAGAGCATGGTATTCAAGGATTGATGGATACTTGTAGAGTATTGGCTTCACTAAAATTGAAATAGATTATAACTTGTGTTGCATATTTAGTCAGACTAATCTGCTCATTTTGGTGTTGTACGTAGATGAATTATTTCTAATAGGTGTAGAGAAGCTCATTGCAAGGTGAAAATAAAACATGACAACTAAGTTCGAGATGAAGGACATCGACATGATGCATTAATTCTTGGATTTGGAGGTTTGGCAGAGACCATGGGAGATTTTCCTTGGGTAAGGTAAGTATGCAATTCAGATCCCGAAGAGGTTTCAAATGGAGGACTATAAAACTATGCCCACACCCATGATCACTAATTTGAAGAAGGTGACAACTTTAGATTTAGAGTTGGTGGATCCCATGTTGTACATGTAGATGATAGGTTCTTTGATGTATTTGGTCAACATTAGGAAAACTATATGTTTTGCAATGAACACCTTAAGTTAGTTTATGGTGGAGCTAAATCAAGAGCATTGGGTAGAAGTAAAACATGTGCTTAGGTATTTGAGGGGAACGATGGAGTAGGCTCTGATTTATATTGGAGGTGGTGAAGTGAATTTATATGGGTATTCAGATTCATATTGGGTAGGAATTGAAACATGCAGGAAGAGCACATCAAGGTGTTTCTTTAGCTTGGGATCAATGATGATATCCTATCTCAGCAGGAAACATACTTCCATAACACTTAGATCAGTAGAGGTAGAGCGCATGGCAACTGATACTGCTAGTTGCGAGGCCATTTGGATTCACAAGTTACTTGCATGTTTGTTTGATCGGGAGTTGGAACCTATAGTTATTCATTGTGATAATCAAAGTTGCATCAAACTCTTTGAGAATCCAATGTTTCATGACAATTCCAAGCATATAGAGATCAAATATCACTTCACACAATACATGGTTCAAAAGGGAGCAATGAATCTCTAGTATATTCCCATGGATAAGTAAGCAGTTGATATTCTCACCAAGCCCTTGGAAAATGGAAAGTTTGAGGCATTCAGAGACATACTTGGATTGGTGCAGAATTCCTTCCTTGCTAGGAGGGAGTGTTGAGAATTATAGCTCGAACAAGAACTTCCACATAGGTTTAGTGTGAACATGTAAATAGTTTGAGATATTTTCGAAAAGTAATTATATTTTGTAATTCACTTTAGTAAAAAATGTGAAAGTATTATATTTACTTAGATCATGAGTAAACTCAAAAATAGATTAGGGTTTTGGTCTTAGCTAAAAGTATAAAGACATGTCAAGATAGAGAGTTCATACACACAAGAATAGTTGAGCAAGTTGAGAGAGAGAGAGAGAGAGAGAGAGAGAGAGAGAGAGAGAGAGAGAGCATCAAACATGAAGGAGGCATTTCCAAGAAACGAGTACAAGGTGTACAAGTATCTGTATAGTTTTGTATAGTCGTATGGATATGATTGTACAAATCCATATAATCATATGGAAAATAGTCGTACAAGGTGTAAAACCATATAGTAGGATGTACTTCTCAGTAGGTTGTTTTTCTCATTTCATAGAGAGATTTTGTAACTGTGCAACTACTGTTTTTTGGCATCTTCTTGAGGTTTCCTTTTAATTTGTTCGAAGGAATAAAAATCTATTTTTGGAGTAATTGCCTGTGTATGTATGAAATTGATTTTATGCTTTTTCTATTTAATTTCTAGTTATTGTGTGGTTGATGTTGTGGTCTGAAATTTAATTTCAACATTAATTAAATTCAACAATCTACTTGTCTGATTGGGATCATAAGAATTTTAGTCACCCACGCTTGGAATTTTCACATTCAGTCACTTTTAGGCAAGATTAATTTTATAAGAATATTTATTCTTAATTTTTTTGAAATTGTAAAAGGCATAACTAATATGATTAAAAATGGAAATGTGGTAAAATGGACTAAATAACCGATAACTTCTTTTTATGAGATTAAGGAAACCATTGGAGAAGCATTTGTTCTTATAAGCTCAGATTATAAAAAGACTTTTTAATTTTCCCATTTTCTTTTAAACACAACTGTGTTGAGGCGATGAATGGACATATCCTCACTCAAGCATTTTCAAATCTCATTAGGCTGGATGAGATAGGCGGGAATGATACCCTAGGATTATATCAATCAACCTTTAAGAAATAAGTCCTTGTGCCTAATGCTATTATCATATTTTTGTGCTTTGCAAAATAATACAAACTTAAAAATAGAAAAGTGTTTGTAAATGAATTTTATAAGAATTAAAATGAATAAATACAAGAACAGATACATCTGAAAACCGGTAAACCACAAGTCTCAAATTGACAAGAAACCATAAAATGATTTTATTGATGTATTTTCTGAGTTACAACCAAGTTCCTCTTTACAAACCCTGCAATTGTTTGGACCAAAATCAGACTTAGAAGTCTAGGATGCACTTTTGAATCATACAAAGACAACTGGTGTTTGAAAGAAAAAGACCAAGACTAAAATAAACTGGATCAATCCAAGCTACAAGCGTATCATAGTCTTGACTCTAGAAAATAGCCTGAATTAGAACTGAAAATGAATTTAGAAATTCTAATCAAACTAAACATACTGTCAAGATAAATGGACGACCTTCTAAAGTATGTCAAAATTCTATGCTTCCTAGTCATTTCTTCTTTGCCACCTTTAGAGTAACCTTTCTATCAACAAGAAGACTTAGCTCTCATGAAACTCAGAAATGAAAGAATGAATATGAAATCTCACTTGAAAGAAGATAAACCTTATCATAAGTCTCTCTCTATTTTCACATGTCTTTCTTTGTCCTTCCTCTCTTCCTTTTATTCTTCAAAAAGTAGTTCAAGTGGTTCAACTACCTTTTGTTACTAAAGTTAAATAACTTCAGTTAATAATAGGACAACTTTATTTATGATAAGGGTAAATAATAATAATATATAATAATTAATAGGTGGGGCCCCTATATGTCTTTATTTGCTTTATTTTCAATATTCCCTTGTTCCTCCACATTTTACTCAAGATATAATGCATACATCATCATAAAAATATATATCAAAAACAACCAAAGTAATCATGCCACATAATTATAAACACTTGTATCTCCCAAAATACTTTAAAGGCATGATATAAGTTTCTCAATTTTTTTTTATCATGTCTATCAAAAATTATGGGATTCTAATGTCGAATTGATATGTCATCATGAAAATAAAAATAAAGTCAAAAATAATATTTTCTGTCGGAAGTAGACTCTCTTAGTCTACTTCCTTCTGTCAATGTTGCCCTATGCTTGAGTAAATCCGCATCAATATATTTCTTCTCTTCAACCTTTGACACCTCCAGGTGCATATCATCAAATGTGATTTTTCTTACATCATCTTCAAGTTTGGCATAATAAGAGGATGTCTATGATGAATCTGAACTGATAAAAATGGCAGGCCACTTTCTTTCACTTGGCTCTGGCTCAATATCTAAGGATTTATAATTTTTTGAGAGCTGAATAGAATGTACAGGTGAGGCAACTATTGTTGTATTTAGCATGAAAGAGGTGCTTCCACATAGGATTGGTGTCTAGCATATGGAATTCATCCTAATACCTCTCAGAACCTTAGCAAATTCACTTTATGAGTAATTGTTAAAGTGAATGACCTTTTATGATCAATGTGAGTTTAATTAAGTTAAATGCCTAAGTTTTTTGGCATTAGTAACTTAAGTGAGTTGATCCTAGACATTAGATCTAAAGTGAAGGTGAGATTAGATTTCAACCATTGATCACTTTAGGAGATATAAGGTTTTGGATTTAGGGTTAACTCAACATAATAAAAGGCAGCCTAAGTAAGACAATGAGACATATAGACAACACATAGGAGAAAAGAGGGATTCTTTTCTCATGTGCTTGTGTCACACACTGAGTGGACAATGAGGAGATCTCATTGACTGGGTGAAGAGCATTTCATCCAAGTGTGAGTGGGCGGGGCTGGGGAAAGGTGCAAAGGGGTAACAAGAGAGATAACAACCAGGTGTGCTAGGATATTGCAACATTGTATTCTTATGATGGGCCATTATCCGAGGATGGGAGCCCAACGATCTTAATTAATAAAATTGAACGCAAATATGGTTTTCCCTTCGAGGTTTTTCCAGGGGTGTTTACCCAAAAATATTTGTGCAATGTGTTGGTTTCAGTTTTATGCTTCCATCGATTAATTAGTTAATAACCTAGGTATGCAATTATTAAATAAAGTGGTTTTATTTCAGAATAAGTGTCAAGTGCTAGGTTTACAATAATTAACAATAATAGAAGCAACATGTTGAGCAGGCTGTAAAGGAGGAGGGGGAGGGAGTGGCAGTGAAAAAGTGGGCCAATGACCTACACCAGAGGGAAGATTAACATGCACATTCTCCCAGCCATCATTGGATGGTGGCACATGGGGTTGCATAAGGGGTTGCTAATGAAAGTCTACAATACTTGGGTGAGTATGAAGGGGAGGTCTAACTGGTGGCTGAGGTGGATGGAAGGCAGGATTGCCAACGAAGTTCAAATAACCAATTTGGACTACTTGGTTAAACTCCTTAGAATTAACATCAAAATGGATGGAAAACCTCATCCTTCTATTTCTACCCCTTTTCCCAAATGCATTGGGCATTCTGCCTCTGTTTCCTTCGTTTCCAACGTGGTTGCTGCCTCTGTTGAAGAAAATCATCTAAATATTCACCAATGATCAAATTAGTATACACAAGTCACGATATTTTAATCATCAAATACTATTTTTCCTTACACACAATTTAATAATGGTTTTGAACCGACAAGTCAATCAAGCATAATAAGGGAAAAATGAAAGGAAACAAGGAAACATAGGAATGAATATGATAATTGTCCTTTCTATGCTTGTTGTCCAAAACATTCAAATTGTAAATCTTTACCGAAATGTCACTGATCTCATTGAACATGGGGAAATGAATGGAAATGGAATTATAATGGCAAGGAGTAATGAAAAAAAAGACTTGTAATTTATGGAAATGAAATAGATGAAATGAATGCATGACGATGTTCACAATCCATATCAATTCTTCTTACAACTTATCCCATTTTCAATTTGGATAAAGTTCATATCGACATACTCTATAAACCATTGTATACTATATTTTATGCATGTCAACACATCCCATGATTCATTCAAATTACACAAACTGTTCAAGCATCAGGACCATATATACCAATTTTCCAGCAAATTTCTTCTTTGAAAATTCTTTTCTATTTATATAACAAGGGAGAAAATTTATGAAATTAAATGAAATATGTTTTAGAAATTTGGGAATAATTAATAGAAAATGATATGCTATGAGAGTGTTTGGTCCTGTTTATATGAATAGAAGAAAAATAACTTTTAAAACTTCATATCAAAATTCCACCCCTTTTCCAAACATTCATTATATTTCATAAGTTTGTATCATCAAACTTAACAATTTCAATTCATATCTTTGTCAAATTCCAAAACTCGTGAATATTCTTAGTTTATTAAAATGACTAGAATATTGATTGAAATATATTACAACTTTTAACAAAATCTCAAAGGGATGTCATGGTTGAAAATAATTATAATGCTGTAGTATATTGAGTTTAATTCATAACATGACCTTTCAAAAAGAACATAGCCAACATAGAGTGTATTTAGCCATACTTATTTTTTCTTGACAGGTTTGAAATCAATTCAAGGAGGTGACCATAAATATAATAGCTCTTCGAAAAATATAGTTTGTTTAGGAAATACTTGAACTCAACACCTCATGTTTCGTTATGAAGACCAAAACTATTGTTAACTCATCAAATCAATATGAAAACAATTAAATTTCACATAATTATGAGTTAGAAGCTCAATGCAAACTCAACACTGAATAAAAGTTAACATATTGTTGCTATAAATCCATATTAGGAATCATATACCAACCTAAAATCCAATTAAACATTTATAAATTTGTGGGTTCGAATCCGAATTCGACTCAACAAAAACAAAAAGTTTATACACCACCACTTCAAGATTTATTCACATAAAAAATTCATTCGACCAAGACCAAGGGTTGACTCAAGTCAATGCTGGTATGGCTCATATTTTAATTAAAAATAATTGCCTGGAATATGGGCGTGGGTTTGAAACTCAAAACAACTAGAATCCATCATAATTCTCTACTAGTCACAACCAAAACGAATGACCTGTGCAAATAATTTAACAATTTGAAAACCCATTGAGGTCATGGTTTCAAAACCCAAATTAGACTCAATAACCATTGATACATTAGTCACTACTAATCCATTTCCAAAAAATAAACCAGGATGGTATACATATAAAACTTTTCAACTCAATTTTTTTAAAATAACACGAAACTCATATCCAATAATGACCACTGAGTTCAAAACCAAGTTTTCTTCAGTGAAGTGAAGGAAATTCAAAAGTTGATATACCGGACAAAAAGCAATCTTTACAAGAACTTGAAACCAGGTCACAACTCACCATGATATCATATGGGTTTGAATTCAAGAGTCGAAACTGATAAATGAAAAATGAAATAGTGCATGAAGGGAGACAAACATTGCATCACAAACTATCTATCTTGTTTTCTTTCTCAACACAAAATCCTTGAACGATTTATCTATTAAGAGAGAAAAGCAAGATAAAAGAGAAGCATACTAAAAAACCAGTAAAAAACAGAGCCATTAATAAACTATTATAGTGAAAAATGCATGCAAATGATGCTCAACAAGATGATATTTCCATACTTGGGCTTGAGCGCTTTTATACCAGTGCTTTATGGGCGAAATGGTTTATGCAACTACCATGAACATATTTTTTACACCAGGCTCGAGCTCTTCCCCTCTACAACAACAACAAATTGAAATGACCAATGTCCAAGGAAAAATGAAGGTGGTATATGCGGGGATTGTGGGATTAATTACCACGTTTTTGTAAATTAATTGCATGGCCAACTCATCACGTCGGGTTCCCAACATAACTCACAAGTGCATGTTGGTCATCACTTCAAACAACTCGCATGAGCCATCAACATATACACAATATGCTATATTAACCAATCATGGGCTGACAAAAAATGCCATGTAAGAACATAACCATGTGCTATATCAACCTTCTTCTCATGGCCATCATTACTTGTCACTTCACAATAATGGTTAATCATACAAATAGGCTAGTGTTTAATCAATTGAATTTTCAATCGTACACCATTTACATCAAAGTTTCATGCTATGTAATAAGCAAAAAATTGTACTATTAAAAGAAAACCTATGCACCACTTATATGTCAAACCTTTTTTCCCTTTGAATTGAAACTTATGTTATTTCATAACATAACCTTTTGTTTCAACATATAATCGATATGAACATATTAACATGAAACACCATATTTTATAGTGAGGTCTTGTATATGAGAAACCCATGTAGTATAAAAAACCATGCCTCCACCCATTACAATTCATCCTTATTTGCATGTATATCAGGTGTAAAGTTCATATTTTTCTAATAACACAGAGAATGATTCCAACCCTTTTTATATGTGCAATCAAGAATAGTGTAGATAAAAAAGTTTTCATGTTTCATAAGTACTATGCCAAGAAGCTGAAGAATGGTGAGAAACAACCATCACTGCTAAGTATTAAACTGAAGTGCATCAATCCATGCCAAGAATCATGTCATAACTTTTTGAACCTTCATCGTAATACCATTGATGCATATGTGTATGTATGCTGAGGGAAATGCTTGGAAATAAAATTTATATGTATTCTTATTGGGGATGCCACCTATTAATCTTATATCATAGTATAAGTAAATAGGACTTGCAATCATTTGCATGCTTTTATAATAGGTGATGAGATTTCGAGTCAACAAGTTGTAGCAGTGGTGTTGCAAAAGAACAATGAAGGACATGAACAACCTATCACATTTTTCAGTAGAGCACTACGTGATGCTAAATTAAAATATAACATAATGGAGAAACATGATTTTGGTTTGGTTAAGGATTTAAAAGCATTTCAATATTATGTTTTACGTTCAAAGGTAATTTTTTTTGTTCCTCATGTGGTGGTAAATGATATTTAGACAACAAGTCTGTGATGGAAGAAGAGGAAAATGAATTGCAAGAATTCAAGAGTATGATTTGGAAATCAAATAGAAAAAACTCATTAAGGGACGGGGTATAACCAAATTGATGGCAAAATCTAACTATAGAACTCTTGGAATTAGTGTAATAAATGAGGAAATTCCCTACGAAAATGATTTGAATCAGTAACATAAACGATTATTAGAAATAATAGATTATTTAAAACTAGTTCAACAAATTCAAGAATAATTTATTAATCCACCATGGTATGCAAATATTGTTTACTACTTAATAAATATTCAATACCCAAAGCACTTAGGAAAATCTCAATATAGGTCTTTAAAACATAAAGCAATTAAGTATTTCATTCTTGATGGAAAGTTATATTGGAAAGATCCAAATGGTATTCTTCTTAATTGTGTTTTAGAAGAGGAAACTGATGCTTTGATAACTGACACTATAATTAACTGTGTGGAGGTCACTATACCTGGAGAGCCACTACTCATAAAATTTTAAGAAATGGTTATTATTGGCCAAGCTTGTTTGCTCAAGTGAATAATAAAGTTAGAGCTTGTGTTGAATACCGATTGTTCTCAGGTAGACAAAAAAATGCTCCACTTCATTTAAAGCCTATCAAAGTTCAAACTCCTTTTCAACAATGGGGATTAGATTTTATTGGGAAAATACATCCACCTTTTGGTGTTCAACATAGATGGATTTTCACTTCTACTGGTTATTTCACAAAGTGGGTGGAAACAATTTTTATTAGAAAAGATATTGATTATGTTGTAATTAAATTTCTTGAGAAAAATATTCTATCTCGTTTTGGTTGTGAAAGAAAGATAATTATTAATAATGGAAAATATTTTACATCTATTGCCATGATTGAATTTTTCCAAAACTTTAACATTATCACGAGGAATTCTACTGCTTATTATCCACAAGGGAATGTATTAATTTAATTCTCTAATGAAAATCATTATATGATAACTAATGAAATTGAGATTCTTAATTAAAAGATGCATTATGGTTAGATAAGGTCAACACACAGAGAACAATTGGTACTTCACCATTTCAATTGGGTTATGGGATTGATAGAAATTTCAGTCACGAAAATTCTACTGGAAATTCAAGAAGAACCAAATGATATGCAACATAGAATTAATCGAGTAATCCATGTTAAAAAAAAAGAGAGCAAACCAATGATAAATTACAATAATATCAAGATAAAATGAAAAAACTCTTATATAAGAAGGCCAAAGATAGAGTGTTCACTACACAAGATTTAGTGTTAAAATGGGATAAACGAAAGGAAGGCCCTGGAAAACATGGAAAGATTGATAATCTTTGAGTCGAATCATTCATTTTTGAATCAATTCAAGGTCAAACTTCCTATTTACTACAAAACTTGCAAGGGGAGAGTTTAGGAGCACCTATTAATGGGCATTTTCTGAAACATTTTCTTGTCTATTGACTCAAAGAGACAATTTTTTGTAAATATCCTATGTATAGTTTTATTTTCTTGAATTAATTTTCACTTTTCTTTTGAGTTCTAATTGAAAGTTTTTTAAATTTCACTTATTTTGTACATATTTTTATTTACTTTTTGTATATATCTTTCTGTTTTTGATTTTTTTGAATTAAGTAGGATGACAATCATTCCTCCAAACCACCTGAGCTAAACCCAATTGACACACACACAACCCTGGTGGAGTCATCCTAGTACTACAAATATTGATCCACTGCCAGTGAGCATCCATAGCCTTGACAAAGATAACTGCATTTCCCTGTCAAAGACTATATTTCCTTTCCTATAAAGATAGGGAAATGCATACATCTTTGCTGGGGCTATGGAAACTCACTAGCAACATATCAATGCCTGTGGTATTAGAATGAATCCAATGGGGCTGTGGACACTCGTGGGAAGTGGAGTAATATCAAGAGGAAATGATAACTTTCTCATATGAATTCTTCATTAAAAACCCCAAAATGTCAAATATGCCTAAAAGAGAATACATCCATTCCTTTTTTATTTTTGAGAAAAAACAAACATTTAATTTCCCTTCTTCTTTGTTGATTAAGTGGAGTTATTTACGAATGGAAATTTACATTAAAATGAAAAATTATTACTAAAATATAAATTAAGAGATAAAACATTAAAATGAAAAATTATTACTAAAATATAAATTAAGAGATAAAGAGATAAATTATTAATTTTATTCAAATTTTCCATTTAAAAATATTAAAAGAAAAATATATGACTAAAATATTATAATGGAACATATAAAACAATCATTTTAGGATAAATTAGAAACATAGTATTCATTGTATTGAGATTACTGAGTATATCATAAAAACCTATTTGATATTTAGTTTTATTTTTATTTGTGCATGCAATTTCTTCTTTCCTTACTTATATTTGAAGTCAAGAAAGGGAAATAAAGCCTATATGATTTCATCAGGCCATTTTTTATTCAAAATAAAAGGTAACAATGTATACCAAAAAAGGTGGGAGGATTGCAAGATGTCATAACAATAATAGTAGAACAACACAATACGAGATTTCCTAATCATTGATGTAAACCAGGCCCTCAACAGAAGGGCCACTGGTCCTAGATTGTCTTGAAAAAAATTTCCCCTAAAAATCTTTTGCTTAATCTCTGCTACATCCTACGATAAGATATATAACTTTATTTCAATCATGGTATTGAACTAAAGCTATGGAACAGATGTAGATCCATGGGTCTCTTCTTGATTCACATAGTAGCTCGGGTCTTCATCCTTTTTGGGACATCCACATTTCTTCTTTGACACTTTATGGCCTAAGGAAATTGCATCCTTTGACATTGGAAGACTGAACGTTGGATAAGCTGGTGCTAGAGGAGTTAATTTCTTTGAAACCATTTCCTTCCTTTGCATTAAATTCAAATCCTCAGTATGTTAATATTCATGACCAACTACCTTCATAAACCAGGGATAATCATCATAATTTACAACCATAGCTATGAGGTAATTCACCAAATTTATAGGAGGATAGTGTAGGAAAACAAGATAACAACGAGTTTTTAAGGATATTGAATTGAAATCTAATAATGAACCAGACGAAATATAATCTTGAAAGTACAATAAAAGTGAATCCTATTCATGCTAATACTTTTAGGTAATTAATGTTGATTTATTAACTCATAATTATTATGACCCTTGGGAGACTAAGTGATAAATTGATTGAAATTTTATACGTGCATTAATTAATTCACACATGCTAGAAAAGCTCATTAACTGACTCCATTTGCCACACAAATGAAGAACTCATCTTCAGTGCTTGATACTTCCTAAAGAATCATCATCCCCATGTGGAGCCAAATGTTGAAACTCTAATTGATTTATGATTTATGGTAGATTTTTTACTATTCTTTAATGAAATTGCTACTATTTGAAAAAAATGATGGTATAAATGTGCTCAAAGTCCATTTTCATATTTTATAAAATTTAGTTGAAATTTCATTATCGATAATAGTTATGAATAAATGAGATAAAAAGAGGCCAAATTGAGTTTGAGGATTTTTCTGACCAATCATGGGTTGACAAGTGTTGAATACATTTGAAATTAATCATGTGTGGGTTCAAAATTCATAATTTAACGACTTTAATCAAAATGATCATGTGTAAGATTTGATTATTCATGATGAATGGATATCAATGGATAGGATCGTTTGTAGGGAACGGAAATACATGTTTTTAATATTGGCCTTTGACTTTGCAAACCAAAATCCACCCAAATACACATGGTGGCTTCCTATCAATTGCGAAGGGAAAGCCATAGTTTCAAAACTACCATCGTAGCCTCTGCAAGCCGCTTGATATATTTGTATTCAATAAATCAATAATTAATGTAGTAGGTTATATTTAATGAGTCGTATATGAACACATTTGAAATCAATTAAGAAATCTATAGGTGTTAGGTTATGATGAGTGGTTTTAATACATAACACATGCAAATGTGAAGAAAGGTGGTCATTTCAATAACGGTTACATAAACAAAACAAAATTGAAACTTGTAAAAGGCATTGAGTTACAATTTGAGTTTTCATTGAAACTTGTAAAAGGCATTGAGTTACAACTTGAGTTTGCATGAAATTAGATTAACAATCCTCAATTCAAATTTTAGGCGAAATGGGTACTGTTAGTTTCCTTTCCTTTGTCTTATTCAATCTATCACTCTGTAAGTAATAGTAAAGCTTTATATTCTGGTTGAAAGAAACCATATATTCAAGACAACAACATGTGGATCTTGTACAACTCATTTTCTAGAATTCTAATTTAGACTAGTTAATTGATAGAGATGGTGATATCTTTCAGCCTAGGTTCACTGTTAAAAATTCTTATGAAATTCACAAGTAAGCCTACTGATAGTTAAAATATGCCCTTGATACTTTACCAACTTGGGAATGTGGCCTGGTACAAGTAATTGTCCCAAAAACTTACCATTTCCCTGAATATTTTCTAATGTGCTCAAGTCTTTATGACCCAAGCCAAAGAGTGGTAAAATCATGTGATGCAACACGAGTGATTTTTTCTCTTACTTTAGAAGCTATATATGATATGCGATTGCTACCTTATAACCAAAAATTTCTCGATGAAGATATTTTAAGTATGCAATTTAATTCCTTGATGTAACATCCCACTCTGGCGCACTTACCAAACTTATTCTTTGAGGACACTTTCTCGCAAGTGATCTGGATTTTTATGATGATGAAACTTTTTCCTTCATTACGATGCGTTGAGTTATATGACAGGATGTTTTTACTACATTGATGTAGACAGGTGCTGCTGACTCAGGTTCATTGAGTGTGCAGGGTTTCAGACCTTGAGGATGCAGAGGCATCGGTGGAACTCCCTTGGACTCCGGATTGAGTCAGGGAGTGGGATATTTGAGTTGTTTCATTTACGGTGATATTGATATGTTTTGATGATATGCTATTGA
>ML801786.1:150369-167087 GCA_009831015.1 Picea engelmannii
ATTATTAATTAATTAAAGGTTATAATAGTGATTAATTAATTATATATTTAACTACAAATTACATTTAATGACATGAGAAATAAATTTAAGAGATCATTGATATATGTTATAAAATGGTTGCGTATGCAACAAGGGATAACCTGCTGATCTCGAGAAGATAAAACATTAAAGGAAGGATCAGGGACGGGGACGAGAGCAGGTAAGGGAGTAAATGAGGAGTCGGTGAAGGAGGGATAAGGGAGGAAGGAGGTTTACGTGAGGGGGACATTCGACGGAGGATGGATGCTGGGAGGACTGTGAGATTTGCAGGGAGCAGTAGAGTTCTGGCTGTGGTATTCTTGATCAGTTGAGGCACCGAGTTGCTGGAGGTTTTGGGCACGGGGGCCAGGATATCCATAGATATCCTGGAGCTAGGTAGTTTTCCTAGTTGGTAGGGAGGACAATAGGTTTGGGAAGTTATTCTTTGTTTGTGGCTGGGTTGGTCTGTGTATCAGGTAGCAGGAAGGCAACAACAAGGCAGCAAGGCAACAAAAATTAGCATCAGAACCAGGTAATTTGTTAAACTATGTGTTTATTTCATTATGCCATGAAATCATTATTCATTGATAAATCTAAGTTACTGAAGTTGCTATTAGGAAGATTGTTGTTATGTTATGAAGTTATTATCTCAGTTCATGAAATAAATTGCTTATGAAAGTAAATGATGTTTAGAAATATTTGGTTGTTACAGGTTTTAATACATAACACATGCAAATGTGAAGAAAGGTGGTCATTTCAATAACTGTTACATACACAAAACAAAATTAAAACTTGTAAAAGGCATTGAGTTACAACTTGAGTTTGCATGAAATTAGACTAACAATCTTCAATTCAAATTTTAGGTGAAATGGGTACTGTTAGTTTCCTTTCCTTTGTCTTATTCAACCTATCACTCTGTAAGTAATAGTAAAGCTTTATATTCTAGTTGAAAGAAACCATATATTCTAGACAAAAACATGTGGATCTTGTACAACCCATTTCCTAGAATTCTAATTCAGACCAGTTAATTGATAGAGATGGTGATATCTTTCAGCCTAGGTTCATTGTTAAAAATTCTTATGAAATTCACAAGTAAGCCTACTGATAGTTAAAATATTCCCTCGATACTTTACCAACTTGGGAATGTGGCCTGGTACAAGCAATTGTCCCAAAAACTTACCATTTCCCTGAATTTTTTCTAATGTGCTCAAGTCTTTACGACCCAAGACAAAGAGTGGTAAAATCATGTGATGCAACACGAGTGATTTTTTCTCTTACTTTAGAAGCTATATATGATATGCGTTTTCTACTTGATAACCAAAAATTTCTTGATGAAGATATTTTAAGTATGCAATTTAATTCCTTGACAAATGAGGAGAAGCAATCTTTACTGTTGAAATTGTTACCTAAGATTTCCAAAATACCCGAGTTAACCCTACCTTTATCTGCATAAATACTTTTGGTTGTATCTAAAGAAATAATTTCCATGTCTTGTTTGATTATGGGAGATGATAATGACATTATCTTGGATGACTCAATTTTGGTTTTTTTTTTTTAGTTTAATTTTTTTTAGAATAACATAGTTAGAAAGGTTTAACTATGCCAAGTATTTGTTTAATGCTATCCATGCGCAATTTATTTAGTTTCAATCCTTAAAATGCTACAAATATCAATCTTATTTGATCTACATTATGAATTATTTCTAGTTTTCTCATTTTGAGTATTTAGGCTTAAATAAGGTTGATCAACAAGGTAGACCTCTTTTGGTGTTAAAATGGACAAGAATTGTGCAAGATCAAGGGAAAAAGAACAATTTTAAGATCTTTGT
Organism: Picea engelmannii; assembly: GCA_009831015.1. NCBI lineage: Eukaryota > Viridiplantae > Streptophyta > Pinopsida > Pinales > Pinaceae > Picea > Picea engelmannii. The sequence goes on from ML801786.1 coordinate 152,216, forward strand.
GGATTAGTTCATGCATACTATTTATACAGTAGTGCATAATGAATGTCCCCCAAGATTCTTCTCTGAGTGCAAACAACTCCTCCAATTGAGCCTAGATTCTAAAGTAGAGGATTGGTATTTATTTGAAAAGTGTATACTTATCATAATTTACCGTTCAAAATTCAAACCATATATGCTTCCACCCTTTCTAACTCCTAGGAATTTTTCCTTAGAGTATATTAGACAAAGTATGAACTCAAACTTTATTCATTTCGCTTCAAGAAATAAAAAGGTTACTTTTTCTTGCAAAAGTTTTCTCTTTCATAGTCAAAAGAAAATATGCAGTGACTAAAGTTGAGAAAATGATAAATTTTTATTTTTATTTTATGGAAGTAAAAATGTGGAATTATGATTCAAATCATATCATTTCTAACCTGAAATTGCTATTAGTTCTGCTCCATATCTTCATCATGTAGATCCAAAGGTAGAGAGACTTGCTAACAAAGATATTTGGGAAGAAGTGTAGGATGTCCTACAAGCACATAATGTTTTGGAAAATATAAATAAAAGTGTTAAAAAGGAACCAACCAACTAGAAATAAGGGTCAAATAAGGTTATCTCAATTGAATATGATCAACCAACACAAATAGTAAGTGGAGTAGTGATTTCATTTGCATCAATGCCAATGAGTCCATGTAGTGGAATGGCAATAAGGGAAATGGACTATCTCATGGAGACTCTAGAAAATTAAAAATTACATAGAAAAGTTATAGAAATTGAAGATCTGATGGAAGAAGATGAGACAGAGCCATAACCAAAAAGAATGAGACTAGATTCAAGTTCCGAATTAGGAGAAGAATGAGAGAAGCAAGATACTAGAAAGAAAAAAGATAAGATCAAAGATGATAGTGGACTGATTTTCGAGAAGTCCATTATTTCAATTACACAAATTCCAACATCCAATAAACCTCATTAAATCCTTCAAAGTGAGTTGGCACAGGGAGTAAGAGGTTCTAAAGAGATATCAATATTTGAAAACAACATTGATGTTTTCACTGAGATGATTTTGAACAAGAAGCAATCCAATCAATAAAAAGAAAAACTATTTTCTTAGACAAGTTAGGAAGGATCAACACCTCTTGGGATCTTAATTTCACTTTATTATGATAAAGGAACACTTGGCATGGCTATATTGCAACCAACAATCAACAATAATGAAGGAGAGATTAAGTCTCATGAATATGAAAATAATAAAGTGAAGATTGATCTTGATAAGATGCAAATACAAGATAAGATTAAATGTCATAAACAAACTAGGAAAATTGTATCTAGAGATTTAATGCAAGTAGCAACAAATGTCAAGAAATTGACAATGCTAGTGACTAAGTTGGAGAATCAATTAAAACAAAAAATGGTTGTAATTAAAGAAAGACTTGTAAATATTCATGATTTGGAGCAAAGAATAATTGTTCTTGGAGAGGACCCTAATGATAAAATTGGGGTAAAATCTTTAGTCAAAGAAAAAGATAAAGAAATCTAAGTTTTAAAGGGTAAATTGAAGATACTAGCATCAGAGTTGTTCAAACTAAAAAGTTAGTCGAAGAAAAAAAGGAAAAAAATAAATTAAGTGATCAGGTAGCAAAGCCAACATAGTAGAATATTCAATTAGGGTATATAATTTACAAGATAAATGAGGAAAATGAAGTAAGTACTACATTCTTTTTTTTCTTCTTTCATTTGAAGCAATCTAAACTTCCAACCCTACTTCACTGCAACCTATTATAGATAGCCTAATTTTGAACACTTATTTGATGGAAATAAGTATTTGGAAAACAACCCTGGCAAAAAAATAAAGAAAAAAAAATTAGGAAACTGAAATGGAATTTTTGTGTGCAAGGAAATATTAAAAATTACCCAAGGATGCTCTTAAATTAGACTCCCATGGTGAATAAATTTCTGATCATTGTTTTGTTTGTTTATTCTTATTGTTTTTTGGTTTCTTCTTACTTTTTTTTTTTTTCTAGGCCCCAAACTTTGAACCATTTACTATCTCATACTTCCATCTGCGATACTTCTCTACGTTCATTAAGCTACTTGGTGCTAAAATAATCTAGATATTCATCTCCACAATATCCTCTTTATTAATTTCCATCATTATTCTTGGAACTTTTTTCAAAACATACTTAATGTCCTCCATGTATTCTTGCATTGTCATGTGGTACGTAATGGGCTCGTAGCTCGGCAATATGTCTACCGCTAGCATCATATCAGATCATGTCACTCAGATCATCTCAGCTACTAGCAACTCAATCTAATCAACAACTAAGTAGAGGAGCGTATCCGTATCGTAGTAGATTTCATGATGCGCAATCACTCATCAACGAAAGGTATCTCGGCGATCCGAACCCACCTATTTCCAGTCTCATCCATCCAAAACAAAAACAAAAACAAAATAAGAACTCTATCTAGTCTCCTCTTTTTTTTAATAGGAAAAGAATACCTAGCTGGTAAATCCTGATATGCACAATCCGAAGCTGAGAGGAAGGCTGAAGCAATTCAATCTACAACCATATGTAAGCATTAGAGCCAGTGGGCCTCACGGAGGCAAGAGCAAAGGCGAGAGAACCGAGGAAGGCCGCATCCGAGCAAGGAGTGAAGAAGTGTGTGAGGTTGCTTCTCTTGCGGACCGGACTCACAGCGGTGGAATTTGGCTAGATTGCATGATCGCTATTGATGCGAATAACATTCATGCTACCACCAGTTCCATCAATGAAAACACAAACAAACGGAAATAACACAAGCAATTTTATGGAAGAGAATAGGTTAAGTATAAGATAATAGTCTATGGTAGCTAATAATGAGTATACATTATAGTTCATTTGCTTTGCTTAGGAGATAGTATTTTTATATCGATGTAAGAGTAAGGCCTGGTTGATGGCTAAAACTACTTGGTGTTGGTGGAGATAGATAAGTATTAGTCTGTCCATAGTGCGGTGAGTCGGGCTAGCTCACTCACCAATATTGGATGTACACATCACACATCTTTTCCTTCTATTGTAAGCTCTTCATTGTCTTCAAATGAAACAATGTTCACAATTATTTTATCCTTCACATTAGGACATAAACTGTATGCAAGAAACATCTCCCCCTCGACATGGTCATATTCAACTTCTTCATGATCATTGGTTTCCATGAACATTTCCTTTTCATAGTCATATTCAACAACATTCACACTTTTCTTTACTATTGTACCTACACATACATCAATACAAAAGGAATAATGGGAATGAAAACTTCCCACATGAACCTTATTAAGTGGAACCTCCTCTTATAATCCACCTAGATGTGACTTTTCCATCATACATCATACAATAATATCCTTCTCTGCTTCCTTTGGAAAGCAATCATTCACATGCTCCTAACCCATTTCTTTAAGCATGCATTCAATCACATGCTCATATTTGTCTTTTCTAACATGCAATCAACCACAACTTCTTTCTTCTCATACTTATCATTTTTCACATCATTATGGGGATTTCTTTCACTAATCCTATTTATATCTTTTTACTCTTTCCCTCTTGTCTTTCACATAGTTGCTCTTCACCTTCAATGGCTCTCTTTTTCACATTATCTCATCTTCTTAACAACTTGATTTTTTCCTTTAAGGTGAAATTGTAAGCTTCACTCAAAGAATGAATCTCCATCATGCTAAATTAATTTTGAATGGATGAATTAAGGTCCTTCACAAATTTAACAGCCTTCTCTTCATCCTCCTTTACAAAACTACCTCTAATGGCGACTCTACAAAATTTAGCAGCATACCCTTATACATATCTATCCTTCTATTTTAATCCTTCCAACCTTCCATGCATATTTATAAAGTAAAATAAATTCCTATACTTACCTCACAATATAAAAACCATATTTTCCTACACCTTGACATTTCCTTTCCTTTTCTTTGTATGTCTAACTGGAAATATTCCCACCATATTAATGCATGTTCTCCCAATATTGTGCATGCAAACTTTACTTTCTTGGAGTCCCGAGCACAATTAATATCAAAGTACCATTGCATACAATCTAGTCCATCAACTCATTTGTGGTTTCCTCGTCCAACACTCCCAACCATGGGATGGGTAGCCATGAACTTGGTTTTCAAATTTCGACCCTTAGAGGCCATATCCCCATAATATCAACTGAATAAACTTCCTAGGAAGGACCGACAACTAAAAATATATGCACACAAAAAAATTAAAAGAATGTAGTGGAATAAACCAACACAGACTAATATATGTTGTAGTAAAAATTAATAGATAAAAGAGAGAATAAACCATAAAACTTCAGAGATAAACCCTTAAACACCAAAGATACCAAAACATTCACAATGAACAACACAACAAATATTGAGAGAAGAAACCTTAAGGTAAGGTAACACCATCAAATACTCATTATGGAAGGAATCACTCCACAAACCACGTTTTCCAGAACATAATACAATCCAACACATCTCCAATACAATCATACTCATGTGTATTTATACTTTTTCATGAGTATTTCTAGGGATCTATTGCAACTACCCCTTATTATTGTTATTTCCTTTTAATTACATAATGGTCCTATTCCATTATTATGGCCACATTACATTCATTATCCACTTGGGTACCTCCCTAGCTACCACATATTATCTTCCCTAGGTGCATCACAGATTTCATGGAACCTAAGTTCCCATATCCATAATTTAATCATTCACACACATAAAGCATGCAATCACATACATTTCTATGATAATGATAAGGCACTTATCTTTTAACTAAAGAAAGTCCAAGAAATTGGTTGCACAAGAGAAATTTTCCACCCAACCATAGATATCCAGTGCAATAAAAAAATGAACTCTCTTCCACTCCCGCACACCACACAAGGAATATCTCCCCTTTCTCTACTCAACAATCCCTTAGGGGTATTATTCCCTCCATTTTTCTTCAGTGTGGGCATAAAGAGCCCAATCCATTGTATGATTTTCTAAGACTTGATTGCAAGAAACATACTTGGCTCTTAAGCATTCAAAGAGTAGCAAATGCATAGTGAGTGATGGATCCCTAACTTGATTAGCTTCTATGACCACCTACAACCATATATCTTCCATCCCATATTTGAAATTTCCTCTTCACAATGTTGATTTGGTCAATTCTTGTATTAGCTAATGGTTAGCAATGACGAATAATGCATGGGAAATGTATAGCATGAGCATGAGAATACTATAATCAATTCTAGAGTGAATGGTAATGTGAGTATTGGGGGAAATGATGGATGACATTACTTTTGATAGGAAAAATGTAGGACTCTTACACTTCCCCTGATCATTGTACTCAACCCATGCTTCCATAACTATGTGAGAAGACTTCCCCACCCACCTTTTACATGCATTCAATGATTGGTTTGATAAGTCAAAGGAGGTGGATGGATTTATTTAAGGCACATGGTGGAAAAGATATGAGTTTTAAGGCTAACACTTGGTAATGTAGGATTTACTTTCCCACATGACCCCTTTCCTCTTCTCCTCTAACGTAATCATATCCCTTATCATGCTCTTTGTAACCATATTGGACCATTATATATTATATTTCAACATTAATATTTACGTAGCTTGAATTCATTATGGCAAGCCTACGACATGGTCCATAGGGGTACATTTACATGATACATGCCTAGCCATTCACTAGTTGGGCATGACCTTGAGATTTGCACAAGCAATCCATACTATCATATTTACATCATTTATAAGTAAGACCATTTATTTAAGCTCACATGGCTTGACTCCTGTCATTATAAACTCACATTTACAATTTATTTATAATTTTATCCAATACATTCCATGGTAAAAAATGGGGTATTACACCATCTAGATTTGAACTCCCAAAACACATAGGAGTATTCAATTGACATCTCCCTCCCAAGATTATCATGGCTTTAGTGCTTCTCTCTTATTTGAATTTTCTTTAGAAACCCCATGTTCCCATTTATCTTCAGTATCAACATTCACATGTCTAGTCTTTCCTTTCAACATTCACATGTCTAGTCTTTCCTTTCATTTGGTACGTGTATAGGGTTTCTTACTACATTAACACTATTCATATCATATGTGTGTCATCATTTTCATCATAATGAGGTCTGCATCTGCCTCTCATAAATTGCATGTTTCCTTTCTATGCCATACTTCTATCACTTTCCCACACTATTTTTTATTATAAATCTAGACAACATTTAACCAGTTACCATATTGGAGTTGTCTCTTCCTTAAACAACTTTACCCAACATGCATTTTGTTGGCATTGCCTTTTCCTTTGGAAACTCTGCCTATTACTCTCCTTGTTGGAGTTATCCTCACTGCAAGATATTCCTGCCTCGATACCATATGAATAGGCTTCATGCTTCCAATTTGAGAGTGCAGAACAATAAACCATGGAAGTGAGAAAAATACCAAGGAATCATACATAGCACAACTCTTTATTATGACAATTAAAAAAAGGCCAAAATCATTACATATTTATGCTTCTCATTACATCATAATCTCATAAATATCTCTGAAATTTCATTCACTAGCACTTTCAACCCATTCACATTTATCTTATCTCATGTGTTGTGGGATCAAAGCCTTGATTTTCAAATATAGTGAGTCCTCATACTCTTTTCACATCTATGATCCCCCTTGCTTGGATAATTCATGAGATCTTCTCATTTTATGTTGGATCACCCTCAAACTCAAGGTCAATCGTTCCTTTATATCCCATAGCAATGATTCCCAACTCTTGTTTTTTTGGTGGTCATAGTTGATTATGTCAACTTCATTTAGAATGTTATCAATGCAAACAAATGAATGTCTCCAATTATCATAGTTCACTATGTCAACTTACTTCAAAACATTGTCAATGTAAATAAGTCATGTTTCTAGTAATCATAGTTGTCTATGTCAATTTCCTTCAACAAATTCTTCCCTTCTTTAAGCACCCTAATGTTCACTTCCCCATTGTTGTCCTTGGTAAAAAAAAACAAAACACAACTCTATATTCCTGAGTTGTTTCAAGAGTTAAGTATTTTGGACACAATGTTACCCGAATACAACTATATTCTATGTTTTCTTCTTTTATTGGAAGTAGTTTGAACTTCCAACCCCACTTTACTATAGCATATTGTAAATAGTCTAATTCAGAATTTAATTACAAATTTCTCTTGTAAACAACCTTAGATAAAAACCAAGTAAACAAACAAAAATGGAATGGGGTTTTGGAAATGTGGGATTGCCAACTACCCAGAGATGCTCATGCATTTTACTCCCCCGGTGAATAAATTTGTGAGAATCTTTCTCACAAATGTTTGTTGATTCGTTTATTTCTTGTTCCTCTTATTTCTCCTTTTTCTACAAACTATGAACCATTTATTGTCTCGCACTTCCCATCTAGGGCACTTCTCTTTCTCATTAAGTTTCTTATCATTACAATATTCAAATTTTCCACCCCATAAGCTATGCTTTATTAAGCTCCATCATTATTCTTACAACTTGTTGTAAAACATACTCAAGCTCTATCATTATTCTTACAACTTGTTGTAAAACATACTCAATGTCTTCCATATATTCCTGGACCATCCCTAACATTGGATGTACAAGTTGCACATCCCTTCTTTCTATTCTAATCTCTTCATTGTATTCCAACGAAACATCCTTTACAACTCTTCTATCCTTCACTGTATCAACACATAAATCATATGAACAAGCCATATCACCCTTTCCATGGGCATATTCAACTTCTTCATGATTTTTGGTTTCCATGAACATTTTTTTTTACTTTCATATTCAACAACATGCACACTCTATTTATTTTTGTACCCACACACAAATCAACACAAACAAAATTGTGGGGATGTTGAGGCTTCAACACACCCTAAAATCTTGAGAGATTTTGGGTACCACTTTGATTTTTCCTTAGTAAGTAAATTTTGTTCTTGATTATTTTAGTAAATGCATTTTTATAAATTTGATCTTTAAGACTTTTACTGATTTTCAAAATTGTGGTGATTTTTAGATTTTGGGACCTTTTCAATCTTTTATATTGGATTTAGTACGAATGGTTTTCAAACTTATGTTTTTTCCCTGTTTCGGATAACAAAATGACTTTGTTCATGATTGAATTGGTTATATCTGACACATAGATTGACATTATGGAAATAGAGCTAGAAATTTTGGAGCAGGTTATCAATTTTCCTACATCAGGTCATGGACATTGAAACACCATGTATTTCCTCATATTTATATTTGTCAAACTCTTTTTGAGAAATGGGGGGAGTATAAAGAAAGGGTCACGGGTGATGAATAAGAAGACCTTGATTAGGTTAGGGTTAGAAGTTAGGTAAATTAGCTTAACTGTTTTTCCAAAGTTATTTAAGGGAGGATGAAAGTTAAAGAAAGGGATTTTTGGCTTTTGAACTCATGAATGGATGTAAAATACTACTCTTTTTTGGAATGAAGGAGGCTAATCAAGACACCAATTTTTGTTGATTAAATATTATCTTGCCTGATGATTTCTTTAGATTTTTTCTCCACTTATTACCGATCTAGAATGGTTGTAAAAAAAATTCATATCTCATATTTTTTTGTTATGAAATAAATTTCCTACAATTTTTTTTTTCAACTTATCTTTCATCTTTCTAAAAAGAAGAATTTAGTTAAATTTTCTTTCAATTATTTCTCCGTGTTGCATTTAAAAACAAAATTATTTATGAGTTTCAAGGCATCCATAATTTTTTTTTATTGCAGATTTATAAGTTATCTTGATTTCTTCAACTTCTTTTAGTTTTTATAAGTTTAAATGATTATTTAGGTTATTTAACAAAATAAAGAAAATATTCAAAACAATTCTTTAAATTGTTAAAGCCCATCAATTAAGGTTGTTAGGCCTTATAATCTGGAGGGTTGTGTCACACCAAATAGAGAAAAGTCTGATTGGGCCTTTTCTTTGGATATAACTCCTGCTACTTGACATTTGGTTCTAGGACCTATTAACAGGGGATTAAAACTTCCCACGGGAACCTCCATGAATGGTACCTCCTCTTCTATTACATTTGGATGCAACTTTTCCCACACACATCTTGCTAGAATATCCTCCTTTGCTTCCTTTGGTATGTACTCAATCACATCACATGCTCCTCCTTTATTTCTTCAGGCATAGATTCAATTACACGTTCCATCTTCATATCTTTTGACACACAGTCAATTACAACTTTCTACTCATACTTTTTTTTCTCCACATGATCCTAGGAATCTTCTTTCATTGTTTCTATTTCCACCTTCTACTCTCACCATCTCTTCTTTCACATCACTGCTCTTCACCTTCAACTCCTTTATTTTTCACATTATCTACTCTTCTTAACAACTTCATTTTTGTGTTCAAGAAGAAAATTTAGGCTTCGTATTTGATTGGATGAATTATATCCCTTCACAAATCTGTAATGTCCCCATTTTTGGATTCCCCTGCCCTACAGTCAGAGGCAACCTTATGAGTTTATGTCAACCTAACTAGAGGAGTAAAATGAGGATAACAATGAGCTTGGGAAATTTGGAGGAGTTATATGGGGCCCAAGCTAGTCCATTCACCATCTTTCATCATCATGATCATTTCTGCACAACTCACTCTTGGTTTCGTGGCATTCCAACGATTTCTGTAATTTAGGGTTATTATTGAGCATACTTTAATTACATACACTGAAGGTATTATTTGGAGCATATTATCTGAGGGGATACCTTCGTGTAATAGCTCGTTGAAAACGAGACAAAAATATCTAAAGGTTGGGATAATGAGAAAGAGATTTTGACATTCGGGAATGTCTTAAAAAAACCAATTAAGCACTTTCTGACATTAAAAAGAGTTATAAAAAGGGATGTTTAAGTGACTTAAATTTTATAAAAGTCACTTTACTTTATTAAAAGGGTAAAATGGTCCGAAAAAGGGTCAACAAGGAGATAAAAGGAAAATGAGGGAGCTTTATCTCATTATGCACTTGTTATTTTTCTAAAAACGAATTGAGAGAGATCTTGTGGCTTTGTCTCTTTGGGAAAGAAACCCTAGAGAGATTTGGAGATTAGTTTCAGTGGTGAATCTATCCACCCTAGTTGGTAATCGAGAAGGAGATCATTCAAATATTCTCATTGTGCCTCATCAGTCGCAGAAATTTATCTTCGATGGCTAATATTTTTATCCATTAGTTGAGTTATTTACTGTGGGTTGAGTTCCTCCACAGACAAATGAATATTTCTCATTTGTGGGACGATTTACTTGTATTGGGGGAGCGATTTCCTTGGTAGGGGTTGCACCATAACAAAGGGGGTCATTTTATGTGCTGGGAGGCTAATTTATTTTACAAGGGGGTCGAGTTATCAAGTTGGAGGTCACAACATTCATTGGAGGCCGAGTTATCTTACCTTCTGAGTCAAATCTCCTCATTCTGAGTACATTTTTTACTGTTGGGCACGTATCTGGGCACGAGACAAGATTATTTTTCATGAGGTTTGATATTATTGCTTCTTGGTGGTTGAAATTATTTTAAATGGGATGAAATATTTCATTATGGGCTGAGTTTATATGAGTAGAAGCGCCTCACTTGTAATTAAGTTATTTTCTGTTGGGGGACGAGTTGTTTGCTGGCCAAACTCTTTGTTTCTTCTCTGCTATGAGAAAACTCATACTGGGGTAGATTTCCTTACCTGATGTAGCTGTGTTGTTGTGGGGAAACTGAACCAAGTGTTGTGGTTGATTTACTTCCAGCATCTGGGCAAGTTTTCTTTGGAAAGTCGAGCTCTTCTATGGGTGCACTAGCTGCTATTATGGACGCACTTTAATGCTGCTAAGGATATTTGTCTATCCATCTATTTCGCTGTTGTACTCTCTCTTTATTTATAGGCAACACTCTTCAATGTATTTTTCAAGCTACCTACATCAATACTATTATCAGGTTCCATTGTGTTCACTGTTGTATCATTTAGTAGATTTCATGTGTTTTGCTGATATACAAATATGACTGCTATGGTTGTTTGAGTTTTCATTTAATAATTGATATAATTACTAGTAGTAAATTAAAGAGCTTGAATTTTCTGTTCAAATATCTATGTGCAAACCATTTGAAAAATTGCCCAAACCATTAAATGAGAAAAAACTCAGAAAATTTTAGCCAGAACATTACAGTGGTATCAGAGCCATTTATCCTGCCATCTTGTGGGGTATTTAGCAGGAGGATAATTTCATATTGCTTCAGACAAAATGACCACCACTTATTCCTTTCTATTTCAACAATGGTATTTTGTATCAAGCTTGGATTCAGTGGGATTAAGGAAGATGAAGACCACTCAGGAAATCATGGCATAGACTTTGAAAATCCTTCAAAAAGATAAGAAGGATATAACAACTGGATTAGAGTGGTTCAGGAAGCATCTTGAGCTCATAACTCACTACAAGGAGTATCAGGCATGCGGTGAGGAGTTCTAGGCCACACTGTCACTAAAGGACTATTGGACCATCAAGTGCGAGGATTGGCCTAGAGATTGGAACAATGATTCTTTGAAAAGCACAAGGCAAAAATTGAAGGGAGATGAGTTTGAAGGACAGGGAGACTGGTTGGAGGTGCATGCATCTAGGCATGTTGAGGATGTGTGCAATGAGGATGATGAACCATCATTCCTTGATACACCATTAGATCCATCCTATGAGGTTGTCAACACCAATACACATGATGGAGATGTTGATAGTACCCAACATGAAGTTTTCCAATCAACATGTATTGATGATTCGAAGCCTTATCCCATTAATGAGGGCATGATTTCACTTGAACATGAAAAATTTTAGGGGGAGGATGAATTTCCTTTGGATGTTGATCTATCATCTCAGGAGTTGCGCATAAAGGATGACAAAAGGGAAGACAACTTTGGGGAGCGTGATTGCAACATAAAAAATGGTATGTAGAGATTTGTTCCTATGAGTCCCATCATTTGACAAGGCAATTGAATGTAAGTGAGGACATGATTGTGGTAGCCATAATTTTTTTTGAGGAAACTCATACATTGGTAGCATATTGTTGTTGGAAGGCTCCAATGACACCTAATGAATTTGGAGAACTTTCCCTTGCAAAATTTTAGGAAATTAGAGAGGTGTTGGTAGTAACGAAAACCAACTACCTACATCCAGTTTCAGATAGAGATCATCTTCTCACATTTAATGAAATGTATTATGGTGCACTAAAAGGGAAAGAATAGGAGGTCGACAAGCTTACCCATGAGCTTGAGATTACCAAGGATTCTTTGAAGAGCAAGTAGGAGACCCTTTAAGAATTAGAGATGTAGGTTGTCGAGCTTTATAGGGAACTAAGTCTGGTATGGTCGTCATCATCTACAACGGAGGATGAATATTCTATAACAGCCATAACACGAGAGGATTCTAGCAGTGGTTATGATGGGATGGAGGAGCTTCTTGTGAGGATCCAAAATGAGGAGCAGTCAGATTTGCATGTGCTTGAGGAGAGGTATGGGTTAGAGGTTTTTGATTATGCGCATGTTTTGCATTATGGGGATCATGCGCCACATCCTTTGGATATCCCATTAAAGGCTCGAGGCTCAACTACATAGGAGATAGTTGAGCATATTCCTTGTGGATCAACTAGAAAGGAAGCATATGTACCCATTGATTATGGGATTGAGTATATGATAGAGATGGACACATCAATCTGAGATCTAGGTTCAATTGACATTAGTGGAGTAATGGATACAATCATGCATACAAGAAGCAGGGTGGTACAAGATGATGTAGTGGTGTACAATGGTATACATTTGTGTACGATGGTGTACAATGGGTTTTTGGAGCGTTTCCTCCAGGGAGACCTCTTGACAACGACATCGAGCATCCATTGGGGTTTTATTTACCCAGGATCGATGAGTCGATGGATGAGATTCATGGATCAATATATTCCACGAAGATTAATATTCGATTGTGATAGCACCAGGTCAGAGACAAAAAGAAAGATACTCACATGACTGCTTTCAATAGCTATTACGAGTTCTTGGTCATACCAGTGGGGATGACCAATGCACCTGACACTTTCCCGTCTTGCATGGAGTTATATAGGATTCTGTTGTTGTTCTTTGATACTCTCATTACCTACAACAAGACATGGGAGGATCACTTGTGGCAGATGGATGAGTCATGGGGTATTATGGACATGACTAAGATTTGTCATTTGGGCTATGTGGTCAGTGCACAGGGTGTGCAGGAGGAGATCCATACTATATTGGATTGATGCATAGAGATTTCAACTGATAGAGTGGTGGATAGAATTATCTACTACAAAGGTTGTATATATCTAGTTCCTGAATCTACATTTAGGGAACATATCACGAGGGATATGCGTGATACACATTTGGTAGGGAATTATGGGTACTTGTATGAGTATGAGGCACCACATGTGGAAGAGATACTTTCCAGGGAGGTGTTTAGACTCCATGGTTTACTTGAGTACATTGACAATGATTGGGATAATAGTTCTCTTAGTGTAGTTTGGTAGGAGCCGAATAAATTACCAGATATAGAGTTGATCCCAGGTACTTGGTTTCCACTAGATGGTGGCATATCAATGACTTGGCTCATTATGACTCCAATGGTTATCAATATGGCACAAAAACAATTAAAAGGAATTGGGAGTGGTGGAATTCCAATTTGGTGGTGGGATCCTGACATTCATCTGAGTAATGGATTACTTCAGATGAGGTTGATGATTGATAGAGTTGATGCAATGCTTGGTCTGCGTCGTTGTAGGGACGTTGCAAGAGGAGTTGTGGAGTTTTGTTTTATATGGTGAGGTATTTTTTCCCTCACGATACCCATGATCAATTATAGTTGTGGATTGGCAGGTTCTGACTTCACTAAGATTCTTTGGTTGAGTATGGTTCATGATAGTGGGTACCATGGGAGGAGAGCGTAGCCTGAGCATGGAGGTCAAACAATTATGATAATAGGTGCACAACATCGACATAGTGGTTTCTTAAGGAGACTAGCTGGTACATATGGGAGAGTCAGTTTTTATTGCCAGGAGCTCATTTCTATAGTGCATTGGACTACTTCCTAGGAGGATGATTATATGAGGGGTGGAATGAGTCTTCACAATATTTGATTGCTATACTAATCGATGGCCATTAGGAGGCCTCTTCTGTTAGCCCCTTGTAGATTAGTGCTATGAGCAGAAGGTGTTCCACATCATGTAGGATCGCATGGGACCCTAGTGACTTTACCACTTATGGACATGTTCGAGAGAGGTTCACATGGAGGGACTTTGCAGATGATATGTTAGGAGATATGGGAGAGTGTACGACTAGTCAACAGAGTAGGTCGGGGCACACTGATCTAGCAGGGTTGATGCGGTTCTTGCCCATTTCTGAGCGAGATTGGGAGAGCATGTTGATAGATTGTATCATAGTTTTATCGAGGGTGTAGGAGTAGATAGTAGGTGTACAACGATTGATCAATCGTAAGAGTTCATGCACTTCCTAGTGATTTCTACGAAGTATGGGTCAACATAGGGGACAAAGCTATCCAATGGAGAGATGTTTATAGTCCATGAGCAGCTCGAAGGCATTACCGGTGATTGAGACAAACTTCCTTTTCCAATATTTGAGATCAAATATGACAGTGGATTTGCAGGCCATGAGTTCACCTGGATGTCTATGCAGGTTACTATTCATGGTAGTAGGTTCAACCCTTATAGGTATTTCATCTTGGAGTTCCAAGAGAGGATGATGAAAATTGGGAACGATGGTCAGATGGTTATGATTAGAGTGGAACAACGTCAACATGGTGGTTCCTTT
>ML801786.1:167137-203496 GCA_009831015.1 Picea engelmannii
AGCCTTCTCTTCATCCTCCTTTACAAAACTACCTCTAATGGCGACTCTACAAAATTTAGCAGCATACCCTTATACATATCTATCCTTCTATTTTAATCCTTCCAACCTTCCATGCATATTTATAAAGTAAAATAAATTCCTATACTTACCTCACAATATAAAAACCATATTTTCCTACACCTTGACATTTCCTTTCCTTTTCTTTGTATGTCTAACTGGAAATATTCCCACCATATTAATGCATGTTCTCCCAATATTGTGCATGCAAACTTTACTTTCTTGGAGTCCCGAGCACAATTAATATCAAAGTACCATTGCATACAATCTAGTCCATCAACTCATTTGTGGTTTCCTCGTCCAACACTCCCAACCATGGGATGGGTAGCCATGAACTTGGTTTTCAAATTTCGACCCTTAGAGGCCATATCCCCATAATATCAACTGAATAAACTTCCTAGGAAGGACCGACAACTAAAAATATATGCACACAAAAAAATTAAAAGAATGTAGTGGAATAAACCAACACAGACTAATATATGTTGTAGTAAAAATTAATAGATAAAAGAGAGAATAAACCATAAAACTTCAGAGATAAACCCTTAAACACCAAAGATACCAAAACATTCACAATGAACAACACAACAAATATTGAGAGAAGAAACCTTAAGGTAAGGTAACACCATCAAATACTCATTATGGAAGGAATCACTCCACAAACCACGTTTTCCAGAACATAATACAATCCAACACATCTCCAATACAATCATACTCATGTGTATTTATACTTTTTCATGAGTATTTCTAGGGATCTATTGCAACTACCCCTTATTATTGTTATTTCCTTTTAATTACATAATGGTCCTATTCCATTATTATGGCCACATTACATTCATTATCCACTTGGGTACCTCCCTAGCTACCACATATTATCTTCCCTAGGTGCATCACAGATTTCATGGAACCTAAGTTCCCATATCCATAATTTAATCATTCACACACATAAAGCATGCAATCACATACATTTCTATGATAATGATAAGGCACTTATCTTTTAACTAAAGAAAGTCCAAGAAATTGGTTGCACAAGAGAAATTTTCCACCCAACCATAGATATCCAGTGCAATAAAAAAATGAACTCTCTTCCACTCCCGCACACCACACAAGGAATATCTCCCCTTTCTCTACTCAACAATCCCTTAGGGGTATTATTCCCTCCATTTTTCTTCAGTGTGGGCATAAAGAGCCCAATCCATTGTATGATTTTCTAAGACTTGATTGCAAGAAACATACTTGGCTCTTAAGCATTCAAAGAGTAGCAAATGCATAGTGAGTGATGGATCCCTAACTTGATTAGCTTCTATGACCACCTACAACCATATATCTTCCATCCCATATTTGAAATTTCCTCTTCACAATGTTGATTTGGTCAATTCTTGTATTAGCTAATGGTTAGCAATGACGAATAATGCATGGGAAATGTATAGCATGAGCATGAGAATACTATAATCAATTCTAGAGTGAATGGTAATGTGAGTATTGGGGGAAATGATGGATGACATTACTTTTGATAGGAAAAATGTAGGACTCTTACACTTCCCCTGATCATTGTACTCAACCCATGCTTCCATAACTATGTGAGAAGACTTCCCCACCCACCTTTTACATGCATTCAATGATTGGTTTGATAAGTCAAAGGAGGTGGATGGATTTATTTAAGGCACATGGTGGAAAAGATATGAGTTTTAAGGCTAACACTTGGTAATGTAGGATTTACTTTCCCACATGACCCCTTTCCTCTTCTCCTCTAACGTAATCATATCCCTTATCATGCTCTTTGTAACCATATTGGACCATTATATATTATATTTCAACATTAATATTTACGTAGCTTGAATTCATTATGGCAAGCCTACGACATGGTCCATAGGGGTACATTTACATGATACATGCCTAGCCATTCACTAGTTGGGCATGACCTTGAGATTTGCACAAGCAATCCATACTATCATATTTACATCATTTATAAGTAAGACCATTTATTTAAGCTCACATGGCTTGACTCCTGTCATTATAAACTCACATTTACAATTTATTTATAATTTTATCCAATACATTCCATGGTAAAAAATGGGGTATTACACCATCTAGATTTGAACTCCCAAAACACATAGGAGTATTCAATTGACATCTCCCTCCCAAGATTATCATGGCTTTAGTGCTTCTCTCTTATTTGAATTTTCTTTAGAAACCCCATGTTCCCATTTATCTTCAGTATCAACATTCACATGTCTAGTCTTTCCTTTCAACATTCACATGTCTAGTCTTTCCTTTCATTTGGTACGTGTATAGGGTTTCTTACTACATTAACACTATTCATATCATATGTGTGTCATCATTTTCATCATAATGAGGTCTGCATCTGCCTCTCATAAATTGCATGTTTCCTTTCTATGCCATACTTCTATCACTTTCCCACACTATTTTTTATTATAAATCTAGACAACATTTAACCAGTTACCATATTGGAGTTGTCTCTTCCTTAAACAACTTTACCCAACATGCATTTTGTTGGCATTGCCTTTTCCTTTGGAAACTCTGCCTATTACTCTCCTTGTTGGAGTTATCCTCACTGCAAGATATTCCTGCCTCGATACCATATGAATAGGCTTCATGCTTCCAATTTGAGAGTGCAGAACAATAAACCATGGAAGTGAGAAAAATACCAAGGAATCATACATAGCACAACTCTTTATTATGACAATTAAAAAAAGGCCAAAATCATTACATATTTATGCTTCTCATTACATCATAATCTCATAAATATCTCTGAAATTTCATTCACTAGCACTTTCAACCCATTCACATTTATCTTATCTCATGTGTTGTGGGATCAAAGCCTTGATTTTCAAATATAGTGAGTCCTCATACTCTTTTCACATCTATGATCCCCCTTGCTTGGATAATTCATGAGATCTTCTCATTTTATGTTGGATCACCCTCAAACTCAAGGTCAATCGTTCCTTTATATCCCATAGCAATGATTCCCAACTCTTGTTTTTTTGGTGGTCATAGTTGATTATGTCAACTTCATTTAGAATGTTATCAATGCAAACAAATGAATGTCTCCAATTATCATAGTTCACTATGTCAACTTACTTCAAAACATTGTCAATGTAAATAAGTCATGTTTCTAGTAATCATAGTTGTCTATGTCAATTTCCTTCAACAAATTCTTCCCTTCTTTAAGCACCCTAATGTTCACTTCCCCATTGTTGTCCTTGGTAAAAAAAAACAAAACACAACTCTATATTCCTGAGTTGTTTCAAGAGTTAAGTATTTTGGACACAATGTTACCCGAATACAACTATATTCTATGTTTTCTTCTTTTATTGGAAGTAGTTTGAACTTCCAACCCCACTTTACTATAGCATATTGTAAATAGTCTAATTCAGAATTTAATTACAAATTTCTCTTGTAAACAACCTTAGATAAAAACCAAGTAAACAAACAAAAATGGAATGGGGTTTTGGAAATGTGGGATTGCCAACTACCCAGAGATGCTCATGCATTTTACTCCCCCGGTGAATAAATTTGTGAGAATCTTTCTCACAAATGTTTGTTGATTCGTTTATTTCTTGTTCCTCTTATTTCTCCTTTTTCTACAAACTATGAACCATTTATTGTCTCGCACTTCCCATCTAGGGCACTTCTCTTTCTCATTAAGTTTCTTATCATTACAATATTCAAATTTTCCACCCCATAAGCTATGCTTTATTAAGCTCCATCATTATTCTTACAACTTGTTGTAAAACATACTCAAGCTCTATCATTATTCTTACAACTTGTTGTAAAACATACTCAATGTCTTCCATATATTCCTGGACCATCCCTAACATTGGATGTACAAGTTGCACATCCCTTCTTTCTATTCTAATCTCTTCATTGTATTCCAACGAAACATCCTTTACAACTCTTCTATCCTTCACTGTATCAACACATAAATCATATGAACAAGCCATATCACCCTTTCCATGGGCATATTCAACTTCTTCATGATTTTTGGTTTCCATGAACATTTTTTTTTACTTTCATATTCAACAACATGCACACTCTATTTATTTTTGTACCCACACACAAATCAACACAAACAAAATTGTGGGGATGTTGAGGCTTCAACACACCCTAAAATCTTGAGAGATTTTGGGTACCACTTTGATTTTTCCTTAGTAAGTAAATTTTGTTCTTGATTATTTTAGTAAATGCATTTTTATAAATTTGATCTTTAAGACTTTTACTGATTTTCAAAATTGTGGTGATTTTTAGATTTTGGGACCTTTTCAATCTTTTATATTGGATTTAGTACGAATGGTTTTCAAACTTATGTTTTTTCCCTGTTTCGGATAACAAAATGACTTTGTTCATGATTGAATTGGTTATATCTGACACATAGATTGACATTATGGAAATAGAGCTAGAAATTTTGGAGCAGGTTATCAATTTTCCTACATCAGGTCATGGACATTGAAACACCATGTATTTCCTCATATTTATATTTGTCAAACTCTTTTTGAGAAATGGGGGGAGTATAAAGAAAGGGTCACGGGTGATGAATAAGAAGACCTTGATTAGGTTAGGGTTAGAAGTTAGGTAAATTAGCTTAACTGTTTTTCCAAAGTTATTTAAGGGAGGATGAAAGTTAAAGAAAGGGATTTTTGGCTTTTGAACTCATGAATGGATGTAAAATACTACTCTTTTTTGGAATGAAGGAGGCTAATCAAGACACCAATTTTTGTTGATTAAATATTATCTTGCCTGATGATTTCTTTAGATTTTTTCTCCACTTATTACCGATCTAGAATGGTTGTAAAAAAAATTCATATCTCATATTTTTTTGTTATGAAATAAATTTCCTACAATTTTTTTTTTCAACTTATCTTTCATCTTTCTAAAAAGAAGAATTTAGTTAAATTTTCTTTCAATTATTTCTCCGTGTTGCATTTAAAAACAAAATTATTTATGAGTTTCAAGGCATCCATAATTTTTTTTTATTGCAGATTTATAAGTTATCTTGATTTCTTCAACTTCTTTTAGTTTTTATAAGTTTAAATGATTATTTAGGTTATTTAACAAAATAAAGAAAATATTCAAAACAATTCTTTAAATTGTTAAAGCCCATCAATTAAGGTTGTTAGGCCTTATAATCTGGAGGGTTGTGTCACACCAAATAGAGAAAAGTCTGATTGGGCCTTTTCTTTGGATATAACTCCTGCTACTTGACATTTGGTTCTAGGACCTATTAACAGGGGATTAAAACTTCCCACGGGAACCTCCATGAATGGTACCTCCTCTTCTATTACATTTGGATGCAACTTTTCCCACACACATCTTGCTAGAATATCCTCCTTTGCTTCCTTTGGTATGTACTCAATCACATCACATGCTCCTCCTTTATTTCTTCAGGCATAGATTCAATTACACGTTCCATCTTCATATCTTTTGACACACAGTCAATTACAACTTTCTACTCATACTTTTTTTTCTCCACATGATCCTAGGAATCTTCTTTCATTGTTTCTATTTCCACCTTCTACTCTCACCATCTCTTCTTTCACATCACTGCTCTTCACCTTCAACTCCTTTATTTTTCACATTATCTACTCTTCTTAACAACTTCATTTTTGTGTTCAAGAAGAAAATTTAGGCTTCGTATTTGATTGGATGAATTATATCCCTTCACAAATCTGTAATGTCCCCATTTTTGGATTCCCCTGCCCTACAGTCAGAGGCAACCTTATGAGTTTATGTCAACCTAACTAGAGGAGTAAAATGAGGATAACAATGAGCTTGGGAAATTTGGAGGAGTTATATGGGGCCCAAGCTAGTCCATTCACCATCTTTCATCATCATGATCATTTCTGCACAACTCACTCTTGGTTTCGTGGCATTCCAACGATTTCTGTAATTTAGGGTTATTATTGAGCATACTTTAATTACATACACTGAAGGTATTATTTGGAGCATATTATCTGAGGGGATACCTTCGTGTAATAGCTCGTTGAAAACGAGACAAAAATATCTAAAGGTTGGGATAATGAGAAAGAGATTTTGACATTCGGGAATGTCTTAAAAAAACCAATTAAGCACTTTCTGACATTAAAAAGAGTTATAAAAAGGGATGTTTAAGTGACTTAAATTTTATAAAAGTCACTTTACTTTATTAAAAGGGTAAAATGGTCCGAAAAAGGGTCAACAAGGAGATAAAAGGAAAATGAGGGAGCTTTATCTCATTATGCACTTGTTATTTTTCTAAAAACGAATTGAGAGAGATCTTGTGGCTTTGTCTCTTTGGGAAAGAAACCCTAGAGAGATTTGGAGATTAGTTTCAGTGGTGAATCTATCCACCCTAGTTGGTAATCGAGAAGGAGATCATTCAAATATTCTCATTGTGCCTCATCAGTCGCAGAAATTTATCTTCGATGGCTAATATTTTTATCCATTAGTTGAGTTATTTACTGTGGGTTGAGTTCCTCCACAGACAAATGAATATTTCTCATTTGTGGGACGATTTACTTGTATTGGGGGAGCGATTTCCTTGGTAGGGGTTGCACCATAACAAAGGGGGTCATTTTATGTGCTGGGAGGCTAATTTATTTTACAAGGGGGTCGAGTTATCAAGTTGGAGGTCACAACATTCATTGGAGGCCGAGTTATCTTACCTTCTGAGTCAAATCTCCTCATTCTGAGTACATTTTTTACTGTTGGGCACGTATCTGGGCACGAGACAAGATTATTTTTCATGAGGTTTGATATTATTGCTTCTTGGTGGTTGAAATTATTTTAAATGGGATGAAATATTTCATTATGGGCTGAGTTTATATGAGTAGAAGCGCCTCACTTGTAATTAAGTTATTTTCTGTTGGGGGACGAGTTGTTTGCTGGCCAAACTCTTTGTTTCTTCTCTGCTATGAGAAAACTCATACTGGGGTAGATTTCCTTACCTGATGTAGCTGTGTTGTTGTGGGGAAACTGAACCAAGTGTTGTGGTTGATTTACTTCCAGCATCTGGGCAAGTTTTCTTTGGAAAGTCGAGCTCTTCTATGGGTGCACTAGCTGCTATTATGGACGCACTTTAATGCTGCTAAGGATATTTGTCTATCCATCTATTTCGCTGTTGTACTCTCTCTTTATTTATAGGCAACACTCTTCAATGTATTTTTCAAGCTACCTACATCAATACTATTATCAGGTTCCATTGTGTTCACTGTTGTATCATTTAGTAGATTTCATGTGTTTTGCTGATATACAAATATGACTGCTATGGTTGTTTGAGTTTTCATTTAATAATTGATATAATTACTAGTAGTAAATTAAAGAGCTTGAATTTTCTGTTCAAATATCTATGTGCAAACCATTTGAAAAATTGCCCAAACCATTAAATGAGAAAAAACTCAGAAAATTTTAGCCAGAACATTACAGTGGTATCAGAGCCATTTATCCTGCCATCTTGTGGGGTATTTAGCAGGAGGATAATTTCATATTGCTTCAGACAAAATGACCACCACTTATTCCTTTCTATTTCAACAATGGTATTTTGTATCAAGCTTGGATTCAGTGGGATTAAGGAAGATGAAGACCACTCAGGAAATCATGGCATAGACTTTGAAAATCCTTCAAAAAGATAAGAAGGATATAACAACTGGATTAGAGTGGTTCAGGAAGCATCTTGAGCTCATAACTCACTACAAGGAGTATCAGGCATGCGGTGAGGAGTTCTAGGCCACACTGTCACTAAAGGACTATTGGACCATCAAGTGCGAGGATTGGCCTAGAGATTGGAACAATGATTCTTTGAAAAGCACAAGGCAAAAATTGAAGGGAGATGAGTTTGAAGGACAGGGAGACTGGTTGGAGGTGCATGCATCTAGGCATGTTGAGGATGTGTGCAATGAGGATGATGAACCATCATTCCTTGATACACCATTAGATCCATCCTATGAGGTTGTCAACACCAATACACATGATGGAGATGTTGATAGTACCCAACATGAAGTTTTCCAATCAACATGTATTGATGATTCGAAGCCTTATCCCATTAATGAGGGCATGATTTCACTTGAACATGAAAAATTTTAGGGGGAGGATGAATTTCCTTTGGATGTTGATCTATCATCTCAGGAGTTGCGCATAAAGGATGACAAAAGGGAAGACAACTTTGGGGAGCGTGATTGCAACATAAAAAATGGTATGTAGAGATTTGTTCCTATGAGTCCCATCATTTGACAAGGCAATTGAATGTAAGTGAGGACATGATTGTGGTAGCCATAATTTTTTTTGAGGAAACTCATACATTGGTAGCATATTGTTGTTGGAAGGCTCCAATGACACCTAATGAATTTGGAGAACTTTCCCTTGCAAAATTTTAGGAAATTAGAGAGGTGTTGGTAGTAACGAAAACCAACTACCTACATCCAGTTTCAGATAGAGATCATCTTCTCACATTTAATGAAATGTATTATGGTGCACTAAAAGGGAAAGAATAGGAGGTCGACAAGCTTACCCATGAGCTTGAGATTACCAAGGATTCTTTGAAGAGCAAGTAGGAGACCCTTTAAGAATTAGAGATGTAGGTTGTCGAGCTTTATAGGGAACTAAGTCTGGTATGGTCGTCATCATCTACAACGGAGGATGAATATTCTATAACAGCCATAACACGAGAGGATTCTAGCAGTGGTTATGATGGGATGGAGGAGCTTCTTGTGAGGATCCAAAATGAGGAGCAGTCAGATTTGCATGTGCTTGAGGAGAGGTATGGGTTAGAGGTTTTTGATTATGCGCATGTTTTGCATTATGGGGATCATGCGCCACATCCTTTGGATATCCCATTAAAGGCTCGAGGCTCAACTACATAGGAGATAGTTGAGCATATTCCTTGTGGATCAACTAGAAAGGAAGCATATGTACCCATTGATTATGGGATTGAGTATATGATAGAGATGGACACATCAATCTGAGATCTAGGTTCAATTGACATTAGTGGAGTAATGGATACAATCATGCATACAAGAAGCAGGGTGGTACAAGATGATGTAGTGGTGTACAATGGTATACATTTGTGTACGATGGTGTACAATGGGTTTTTGGAGCGTTTCCTCCAGGGAGACCTCTTGACAACGACATCGAGCATCCATTGGGGTTTTATTTACCCAGGATCGATGAGTCGATGGATGAGATTCATGGATCAATATATTCCACGAAGATTAATATTCGATTGTGATAGCACCAGGTCAGAGACAAAAAGAAAGATACTCACATGACTGCTTTCAATAGCTATTACGAGTTCTTGGTCATACCAGTGGGGATGACCAATGCACCTGACACTTTCCCGTCTTGCATGGAGTTATATAGGATTCTGTTGTTGTTCTTTGATACTCTCATTACCTACAACAAGACATGGGAGGATCACTTGTGGCAGATGGATGAGTCATGGGGTATTATGGACATGACTAAGATTTGTCATTTGGGCTATGTGGTCAGTGCACAGGGTGTGCAGGAGGAGATCCATACTATATTGGATTGATGCATAGAGATTTCAACTGATAGAGTGGTGGATAGAATTATCTACTACAAAGGTTGTATATATCTAGTTCCTGAATCTACATTTAGGGAACATATCACGAGGGATATGCGTGATACACATTTGGTAGGGAATTATGGGTACTTGTATGAGTATGAGGCACCACATGTGGAAGAGATACTTTCCAGGGAGGTGTTTAGACTCCATGGTTTACTTGAGTACATTGACAATGATTGGGATAATAGTTCTCTTAGTGTAGTTTGGTAGGAGCCGAATAAATTACCAGATATAGAGTTGATCCCAGGTACTTGGTTTCCACTAGATGGTGGCATATCAATGACTTGGCTCATTATGACTCCAATGGTTATCAATATGGCACAAAAACAATTAAAAGGAATTGGGAGTGGTGGAATTCCAATTTGGTGGTGGGATCCTGACATTCATCTGAGTAATGGATTACTTCAGATGAGGTTGATGATTGATAGAGTTGATGCAATGCTTGGTCTGCGTCGTTGTAGGGACGTTGCAAGAGGAGTTGTGGAGTTTTGTTTTATATGGTGAGGTATTTTTTCCCTCACGATACCCATGATCAATTATAGTTGTGGATTGGCAGGTTCTGACTTCACTAAGATTCTTTGGTTGAGTATGGTTCATGATAGTGGGTACCATGGGAGGAGAGCGTAGCCTGAGCATGGAGGTCAAACAATTATGATAATAGGTGCACAACATCGACATAGTGGTTTCTTAAGGAGACTAGCTGGTACATATGGGAGAGTCAGTTTTTATTGCCAGGAGCTCATTTCTATAGTGCATTGGACTACTTCCTAGGAGGATGATTATATGAGGGGTGGAATGAGTCTTCACAATATTTGATTGCTATACTAATCGATGGCCATTAGGAGGCCTCTTCTGTTAGCCCCTTGTAGATTAGTGCTATGAGCAGAAGGTGTTCCACATCATGTAGGATCGCATGGGACCCTAGTGACTTTACCACTTATGGACATGTTCGAGAGAGGTTCACATGGAGGGACTTTGCAGATGATATGTTAGGAGATATGGGAGAGTGTACGACTAGTCAACAGAGTAGGTCGGGGCACACTGATCTAGCAGGGTTGATGCGGTTCTTGCCCATTTCTGAGCGAGATTGGGAGAGCATGTTGATAGATTGTATCATAGTTTTATCGAGGGTGTAGGAGTAGATAGTAGGTGTACAACGATTGATCAATCGTAAGAGTTCATGCACTTCCTAGTGATTTCTACGAAGTATGGGTCAACATAGGGGACAAAGCTATCCAATGGAGAGATGTTTATAGTCCATGAGCAGCTCGAAGGCATTACCGGTGATTGAGACAAACTTCCTTTTCCAATATTTGAGATCAAATATGACAGTGGATTTGCAGGCCATGAGTTCACCTGGATGTCTATGCAGGTTACTATTCATGGTAGTAGGTTCAACCCTTATAGGTATTTCATCTTGGAGTTCCAAGAGAGGATGATGAAAATTGGGAACGATGGTCAGATGGTTATGATTAGAGTGGAACAACGTCAACATGGTGGTTCCTTTCTGAGGTTAACTTGGGACTCTGGGATTTCAATACTAGACAATTTAGCAGCTGACACAGAGATGAGAGTCAGTTTTTGTTTTCATGAGATTGGTTTCCCAGAAGAGCAGTTCTTTGAGGGGTTGATCAAGTTATTGCAGTATCGAGTGTTCCTACTTAGCGGTAGTATTTAGGAGACCTCTTATGTCTGCACCTTGCCGGATCATGCGTTGATAAGAGGATGCTTCACATCTTCCAGGGTGGTTTGGGACCTTGGTATCATTTTCATTTTTGATCTAGCTCATTCAATGGAGAATTAGGTTGTAATGGCATTGCTTGATGACAAACAATCTTTGGGAAGGGAGGTCTGTAATGCCCCCATTTTTGGATTCCCTTTCCCTACAATCATATGCGACCTTATGATTTTATGTTAGCCTGACTAGAGAAGTAAAATGAGGATAACAATGAGCTCGGGAAATTTGGAGGAGTTATACGGGGCCCATGCTATTCCATTCACCATATTTCATCACAATTCGCTCTTGGTTCTGTGGCATTCTGACGATTTCCGTAATTTTGGGTTATTATTGAACATACTTTAATTACATACATTGAAGATATTATTTGGATCATATTATTTGAGGGGATACCTTCATGCAATATCTTGTTGGAACCAAGACACAAATATCTAAAGGTTGAGATGATGAGAAAGGGACTCTGGCGTTTAGGAATGTCTTAAAAAAACCAATTAAGCACTTCCTGGCATTAAAAAGAGTTATAGAAAAGGTTTTTAAGTGACTTACAATTTATGAAAATCACTTTACTTTATTAAAAGGGTAAAAGGGTTTGAAAAAGGGTCAATGGGGAGATAAAAGGAAAATGAGGGAGCTTTCTCTCATTATGCACTTGCTATTTTTCTAAAAATGAATTGAGAGAGCTCTTGTGGCTTTGGCTCTTTGGGACATAATCCCTAGAGAGATTTGGAGATTGGTTTAGGTGGTGAAACTATCCACCCTAGTTGGTCATTAAGAAGGATATCATTCATATCTTCTCATTATGCTTCATCAGTGGCAGATATTTATCTTTGGTGGATAAGATTTTTATCCATTAGCCGAGTTATTTACTGTGGGTCGAGTTCCTCCATTGGAAATTGAATATTTCTCATTTGTGGGATGATTTATTTGTATTGGGGGAGCAAGTTCCTTGGTAGGGGTCGCACCATAACAAATGGGGTCGTTTTACGTGTTTGGAAGTCAATTTATATTACAAGGGGTCGAGTTATCAAGTCGGGGGTCACAACATTCATTGGAGGTTGAGTTATCTTACCTTTTGAGTTGAATCTCCTCCTTCTGGGTACATTCTTTACTGCTGGGCACATATTTGGGTGTGAGAAAATATTATTTTCCATGAGGTTTTCTATTATTGCTGCTTGGTGGTCGAAATCATTGTAAATGAGCCAAAATATTTCATTATGGGATGAGTATATATGAGTAGAAGTTCCTCACTTGTAGCTGGGTTATTTTCTGTTGTGGGACGAGTTGTTTACCGGGAAAACTCTTTGTTTCTTCTCTGTTGTGCGACAAAACATACTGGGGTCATTTTCCTTACCTCCTGTAGTTGTGTTATTATGGGGAAACTGAACCAAGTGTTGTGGTTGAGTTACTTCCAACATCTGGGTGAGTTTTCTTGGGAAAGTCGAGCTCTTTTGTGGGTGCACTTGCTGCTATTATGGACACACTTTATTGTTACTAAGGATATCTGTCTATCCATCAATTTGACTGCTATACTCTATATTTATCTACATGCAACACTCTTCACTGTATTTCTCAAGCCACCTAGAACAATACTATTGTCGGGTTCCATTGTGTTCACTGTTGTATCATTTAGTAGATTTCATGTGTTTAGCTGATATACAAATATGACTGTTATGGTTGTTTGAGTTTTCATTTAGTAATTGATATAATTACTGACAATAAATTAAAGACCTTGAATTTTGTGCTCAAATATCCATGTGCAAATCATTTGACAAATTATCCAAACCATAAAATGAGAAAAAACTCTGAAAAATTTAGTCGAAACATTACAAACTCTTGTAGCACTCTCTTCGTCCTTCTTTACAAAACTAGCTCTAGTGGCTATGCTGCAAAATTTGGTAGCATACGGATCCAAATTTAGGAGCGGAACGAACTGATTAACAAATTGAATACAATAAACACAGAGATATGGAGAATAACACAAATATCCAATGAACAATATCTTCTATTAAATAATGAAATAGGTTGAAACTATAAAACTGTAGAACTGAAACTTGCTCAAATGGTGGTAGCTATCTCTGAGAAGAGATGTGGCTGCTACGCACATCCGTTTGAGAAAAATGAATTACAATGAGGCTCCATAGGCTTTTTTTATATTACTCATGAATGCCAAAACCTTAGACATCCGAAAACCTAACCCTAGAAGGTGAAACTCCAAAAGTCATGTGGGCCCTATAGGTAAGTTGGTGTAATTTGGTACCTCAACTTCCTAGGGCCGTAAATTTTTCATACAACCTCTGTTTTAGGCGCGTAATATCCTATTGGAAAGGTCTTTCAAAGAACTACACATTCTGCCATCAAACTTTGACTCCGTCTATAGTTTGACTATGGCGAGCCAAAAAAACAACGTTTAGGGCCCCAAAAAACCCCTTGAAGTACAACAAGATGTGCTTACATGAAAACATATAAAATAAGCCAGTTGGATTAGGCATTAGGCCACATGTATCCACATGGAGGATGTGTGGGGCTTCTGACAAACCCAAAAGTGTAGAACCCACAATTAGATAGCAGTACAAAAGAACGTGCTGAAAAAAAATGGACATGAGGAGCCAAATGGAATAGGTGGGTGGCCACCAATATCCACCTGGATCAATCCTCCCCCATCAGGAAGCAATGGTCTCCATTGCGTTGAGTTCCCCCATCAGGTGAGGAAAATTCTGCTGGATTTGGCCTCGGGTGAGCCACTTGCCTTGGTGTAGGATTTTCCCTGCCTTGACAACTTGATAAAGCTGGATCCGCTGCTAGTGAGTGCCCTTGACCCATGTGTCCACGATCTGATCAGTGGATGCTTGTTCCATGTAGTCAGGGTTGAGATATGTTGGTGTCGGCTATTCTGCGATCTTAGAAGTGTCCAATAATGGTGGAAAATATGACCGAAGGAGGTCCACATTGAATACTGGATGTAGACCAAGGAAGGGTGGAGTGTTGAGCTCAAATGTATTTCTACCCACAACCTTGGTGATAGTGTAAGGCCCATAACGAAGTGGGTGAAGCTTTCGATGGGGCCCGATGAGATGCTCCTTCTTCAGATGTGACCATACTTTGTCTCCAACTTGAAACTGGTGTGGTACCCTATGTTGATCATGGCGCTGCTTGTACTTAGCATTGGATTTCTGCAAAATCTCCTGGACCTGTTGGCAGATGTGTTGAATCCGCTCAATGAATCTGTTGGATTTGTCGATCGCAAACTGATCAAGGGAAGAGTCTTTCTGTGCAGTGGCAAGAGGGAGTGAAACATCAATGGGTCCCAAGGGTTGGAATCCCAGACCCACCTGAAATGGGATATGGACGATGGAACTATGAATATCCCAGTTGTAACTGTGTTGGACATAGGGGAGACTCTTGTTTAGAGTATGTGGATGCTTATAAATGTACATGCGCATGATGTGCATAATCATTTCATTTATGACCTCTATTTGGCCATCGGTTTGGGGTGGAAAGTAGTGGATTTTGTGAGCTTGGTGTTCAACAGAGACCAGAGACTTGACCAAAAGGTGCTAAGGAACCTGCTGTCTCAGTCGGAGATGATGGTCTGTGGTACCCCAAAGTGGACCCACACTTGTTTGAAGAAGATCTTGGAAGTATCTTCTGCTGTGACATTCTTCTTATAGGGTGTGAGGATGGCCATCTTCGAAAACCGATCAATGAACACAAACAAAGAGTCATTTCCTTGCTTGGTGGATGACAAGCCAGACATGTAATCCATTAAGATGGATTCCCAAGTCTTCTCGGGAATCAGAAGAGGGGTATATAAGCCTTGCTTCTTGATGGCTGGCTTGGAAATGGCATAGGCAGTGCAAGATCTGATATACTTGCTGACATCTTGTCGAAGTTTTGGCCAATAAAAATGTTTCTGAAGAACAACCACAATTTTCTCTACGTCGAAATGTCCTGCTACCCAATTGTAGTGGGCTTCCCAAGTCGGCTTTGAATGCTCGCTTGTAGGAACACAGAGATGGCCTAGGTGGCATAAGAGTCCATTCTGAATGTGAAAATCAGTGACAGTTGTGCCTGTACCCAAGAGCTGATATGTGGTGGCGAAGTCTAGATCTTGCTGATAAAGTTGGGGCCACTCAGAGGCTTCATGTCCATAAGAATGGAGCACCGTGGTGAGTGTAGCCACAGGGGGTCGACTAAGAAAATCATCGACACGATTGGAGATACCTATCTTATACTCGATGTTGAGATGAAACTGCTGCAGGTAGGTGGACCACTTTTGATGGTGGTCGTTCTATAATTTTTCGTGTGTCTGTATGAACTGCAAAGGCTTGTGATTAGTGTGTATGATCATCTCTTTCCCCAGAATGTAATGTTTCCATTGAATACATGCTTGTACAATGGACTACACTTCCTTGTCATAGGTGGGGTATTTACGGACAGTATCAGAGAATGTCTCACTATGGTATGCCACCAGATGTACGTGCGGAGTGAGAACTATGCCCACAACATAATCAGATGCATCGGTCTCAATCTTGAATGGTTGCTGCAGATCGAGCAAGGAGAGTACCAGAGCTGATCACAAGCGATGATTTAGATCATGGAATGCTCATTGATGCTCCTTCCCCCACATGAAATTGGCCCTACCACCGCCCTTGGTCACCTCGCTAAGGGCCCATGCAATATGGGAGAATCCCAACACGAACCGTTGGTAGAAGTTCTAGCCCCCAAAAGCTCCAAAGATCGGTTAGTGTGATTGGGACTATCCAGTCACAGATGAATTGGATATTAGCTGGATCAACATGTACCCCATTCTCATCAACAATGTATCCCAAGTATTGGACCCTATTCATGCCAAAAGAGCATTTTTCCAAGTTGGCATAAAGATTGTGCTGCCGCAGAGTGCTCAAAACCTGCTGAATATGCCGCATGTGCTCTCCCCACGTTCTGCTGAAGATGAGGATGTGATCCAAATATACCACCACAAAGGAGTTGGTGAAGGGTCTCAATACATCATCCATCAACCTCATGAAAGTGGCTGGTGCATTTTTTAAGCGAAAGGGCATGACTAGCCATTCGTAGAGACCTTCCTTAGACTTGAAGGTTGTCTTCCATACATCAGTTGGTTCAATGGGAACCTGGTGGTAGCCAGACTCTAGGTCAATCTTGCTGAAGAACTTTCCCCCCTTGAGTTGGTCAAGAAGGTCATCAATCCTGGGAATGGGGTAGCGGTTCCAGACTGTGATTTTGTTTAACGCTCTGTAATCAATGCAGAGTCACCAAGTCCCATCCTTCTTCTGCACCAATACAATCGAGCTTCTGCAAGGGGAGGAGCTAGGTCTGACGTGCCCCTTTTGAAGAATCTCTCAGATCTGACGCCTGATTTCGTCATTCTCCATCAGCGAGCGTCGATAGACTTGTCCATTAGGTAGAGGTGTGCTAGGGGCTAGATAAATTGGATGCTTGACTTGACAATGTGTTATTAAACCTGTAGGTGAGGAGAAGATGTCTCTGTATTATTCCACGATCCCATCCACTTGCTTCTGCTGCGAAGAGAGGCGTTGTGTAGAGGCCACGGATATGGTGGTG
This sequence comes from Picea engelmannii, assembly GCA_009831015.1. Lineage (NCBI taxonomy): Eukaryota > Viridiplantae > Streptophyta > Pinopsida > Pinales > Pinaceae > Picea > Picea engelmannii. Next base: position 184,090 of record ML801786.1, read on the forward strand.
ACCTTCTACTTACTATGAGCATGGATCACAAAGAAGATGAACTTCACGGTCTTTGAAATGACCTTACTGCATTGCTTAGCAAATATTAAAGAAATATCAGTAGGCGACGCTACCTCTGGGATCCTGTACAATTGTCTACCCAGAGTAATAATAACAATATGGGGTCTAGAATCATACACAACATGACGCTTCCCAAAATATGGTTGTCCTAAAAGAACATCACAAACTTCAAGGGGAGAAATATCACAAATTAACTCATCTTTGAAAGGCTTGATACCGTAGGGAAGACGACATTGTTGGATGACACAAAGATCTCTTCCTTGGTGAAGCCAACCGATGGTGTAGGGATGTAGGTGTAGTGTCGTTGGCAGGTCCAATCGCTTGACGACCTCTACTGAAATCATGTTCTTCTAACTCCCGCTATCGAAAATGAAATGAATTAGAGCCCCCTTGACCCACATCTGCGAGTGAAAGAGGTGTTCCCCTTCCTTTGGTTCTTTTGGTTTGCTCGGTTGGACTTTAGTGGTAACGACAGTGACACTGGGTTCAACATCGATAATCTGCTTCCCTCCTTTAGGATTTGACTCGGAATCAAAATCGACCTCTGACTCGGAAGCCTTCAGGTTAGCCACAAGGGACTGCTTGGAGCGACATTATTCAGTGTTGTGCCAAGGAATTTTATGGTACTCACACCATTTTCCCATGTCCTTCTTCGTCTTTTCATTGCCCTTCTTGTGTTGTGGCTTGGACTAGCTGTCCCAAGGGTGACCATCTCAACTTAGTCTCTTGTTGTGTGGGTTGGGGCTGCCTTTTCCCTGCTTCGACTGTGAGGGGTTTGCAGATCCAAACTCTCACCGTTTCTGCTTAAATTTCTACTCGATCTTGACAACGTATCTGTAAGCCGTGCCCAAAGAGGCGATGTCCAGGAACTCCATTTCTATATGAATGTATCTATGCAAACAACCGCAGTATTTGAGCACCAGATGATGCTCAGAATCTTTGATACCCAATTTGGTGTGTAGGGTATGAAAATATTGGTGAAATCTGGTACTGTTTGGTCCCTTTCTTGACATAGGGTGGTCCATCTGGTGTATTGGTCCTCGTAGATTCCAACAAGGTAGTACTGTTCTTTAATGGCATCCAGAAAGGAATCCCATGTAGGGGCCACCACAAATATTGTATATTCCTCCATGACCCTTTTCTCAAAGTAAGTATCCCACCAGTCTTTAACATGGGGAACGACCTTGAGGAGTGCAAAAGTGATCTTTTCCCCATCGGAAAAATTGTGGACCGAAAAATATCCTTTGAGCAGATTCAACCATTTATCTACAACATCTGCATCTATCAGTCCTTCAAATAATGGAATATCAAAATTTACCTGTACCTTGAAGGGGGTTGCATGGCCTCTTGATGAAGATGCTTCTCCTATGGGCAACTGTCGAAGGATCTGCGTGAACTTTTCCATCATTTCGTTCCTTTGTCGCATGAGGGATTCCTCAAGAAACATTTTAATATGATCTCCTACTCCATCATAATTATTTTTGTCTCCCATGGGTTTTTTTCGGGCTCGACGCAACCGATCTGGTAATGGATCGATTGGTTTGAGTCCCAACTTCTTGTACCCAGATCTTGTCGGGGACATGCACGAAGAAAAATAAATGAAGAGAAAACAACTCTGATACCACTGATCCATATTTAGGAGTGGAACGAAATGATTAACAGACTGAATACAATAAACATAGAGATATGGAGAATAACACAAATATCCAGTGAACAATATCTTCTATTAAATAATGAAATAGGATGAAACTATAAAAGTGCAGAACTGAAACTTGCTCAAATGGTGGTAGCTATCTATAAGAAGCGATGTGGTTGCTACGCAAAATCCATCTGAGAAGAATGGATTAAAATGAGGCTCCATAGGCCTTTTTGATATTACTCATGAATTCCAAAACCCTAGACATCCAAAAACCTAACCCTAGAAGGTGAAACGCCAAAAGTCATGTGGGCCCTATATGTAAGTTGGTCTAATTTGGTACCTCAACTTCCTAGGGCCGTAACTTTTGCATACAACCTCCGTTTTAGGTGCGTAATAGCCCGTTGGAAAGGTCTTTCAGAGAGATACACATTCCTCCATCAAACTCTAACTCAGTCCATAGTTTGACTGTGGAGAGACAAAAAAAACAACATGTAGGGCCCCAAAACGGCCCCGAAAGTACAACAAGATGTGCTGACATGAAAACATACAAACTAAGCTAGTTGGATTAGGCGAGAGGCCACCCGTATCCACCTGGAGGATGTGGGATCATGACAGCCCCAGAATTGTAGAACCCATAATTACAAAGCAGTAGAGAAGAACGTGCTGAACAAAAATGGACATGAGGAGCCAGTTGGAATAGGTGGGTGGCCAGCAATATCCACCTGGATCACAAACTCTTCTATGAATTTCTCCTTATGTTTTAATCCTTCCACATATATTTAAAAATTAATATAAAGTCATATACTTACCTTGCAATTTAGAAATCATAATTACCCATGTTTTGACCTTTTCCTTTCCTCATTTTTTCCTTTCCATCTAGATATCTTCCCACCATTTTGATGCAAGTCCTCTCAATCTTCTGCATGCATTAACTTCACTCATTTGGAGTCCTCAACATGATTTTTGTCATAGTATTGTTGCATATCCCAGTCCATTCCATTAACTCATCCAGAGTTGAAGTCCCAAAATAAATAAGACCATTCAATTGACATCTCCCCTCCCAAGCTCATCATGGATTTGATCATCCTCTCTTCTTGTGAATTTTCTCTAGGAAACCTCATGTTCGCATTCATATTTTCTCTCAACATCCACATGTCTAGACATTCCTAACTTTGGGGTTGCATCTAGGGTTTCCAACTACATCAACACCTTTTAAAACATCTCATGACATATTTTTCGTCATCATGAAGTATTCATCTACCTCTTCTAACTCATACACTTCTTTTATCATACATTTCATTCTTACATTCCTATAATATTTGTCTTTACATACATTGAGAACATCTATAAATCATCATGATGGAGTTGTTTCTTAAACAACCCTACCCAACACTTATTTTGTTGGATATGCCTCTTCCTCCAACAACTCTATGCAATGCTCTCCTTGTTGGAGTTGTCCTTGCAATACATTCTTCTTTCTCTTATACCATATGATGCATCTATTGGATGGCTATATCAAAGTGCACAACGATAAACCATGGAAGTAACACAAATATGAAGGAAGGTCATATCACAACTATTTATTATTACAACTAAAGCAAGGTCATAAATCATTATAGAGCTATGCAACTTCTCATTACATCATAATCAAAATAATTTCATTCCCTGACAAGGTTAGCATATTCAGATTTTTCACCCTATCATTTCCCACATGTTCAAAGCCTTTGTTTTTCAATACATCTAGTCCTCATACTATTCTTAGATCTATTGTCCCCCTTGCTTGGATCCTTTTGGAAATCCTCTTGATATGATTTTAATCTCCCTCCAACTCAATCTCAATCATTATTTTATATCCTCCAACAATGGCCACCAACTCATCCTTTTCTATTCTTCATAGTTCGCTATGTCATCTTCCTTCAAAACATTAGTGATGTAAATGAAGGCTGGTTTTTGGTGATCATAGTTACATGTGTCAACTTCCTTTAAACATTCTCAATGTAAATAAAAAAATGTTTCCAATGATCATAGCTAACTATGTCAAATTACTTTAACAAATTCAACACTTATTTAGGAACCCACACCTTCACTTCTTCCTTGTTTTCCTTCGGAAAAACAACAAAACAAAGCTTTAACTTCATGTTGTTGTAAGCATTCTTTCCCAAAACACATTATTATCTAGCCACTTCTACATTCTATGTTTTCTTATTTCATTGGAAGCAATATGAACTTCCAATACCACTTTATTACAACTTAGTTGTAAATAGCCTAATTTGGAACACTTCCTTCAATGGAAAGAAGTCCCTAGAAAAAACCATGCGACAAACAAAAATATTAAACTGAAATGGAATTTTTTTGAGGGGTGATGCACAATTTTCAATTACCGAGGAATGCTCCTACATCACACAATAATAAAGAATTCACATGGGCCATTAAGGCCAAAATATTTAATACAAATGAATACATTCACTCATTATAGGGCTAGATCTCTCTCAGTCCCAACACACATGCACATACAATATCCTCCTCTTTATCTCATGTTGCACCTAGGCATCTCTACTGAGCACACAATTCCCTTCATGGTTGATCCAAACACACTAAACCTTTCATGGAAATTTCAAAATCAAAATCACACTTCAATAATTTTTCAAATTGGTTGAACCCGCCATCCATCATCGTTTTGGGTATATGTGCATTTTTCAGGCAATGTAATGCCTCTATTATCATTAGAGAATAGTAATAGGACCATGGGATGGGGTTTCATGTTGTAGTTTTAACTACCCAACCACCCCTCTGTTCATCTTATCTTTTATTAATGGTGATGATTTTATCTCCAGGCCAATCTCAACCTTCCAATTAATTGGGTTTGTTTATGGTGCATTTTCACCGAGCAATGGTTTGTTTATGGTGCATTTTCACCGAGCAATGGTTTGTTTATGGTGCATTTTCACCGAGCAATGGCTATAACCACACAATTTATGCTTTCACATATATTATTTAAAAAATGGAATTTATCTTAAGTTTCTTCATAATATCTCATATCACATATTTTCTTCTCTTAGGCCCTATATAAATTCCCTTTACCTAAGTCTATTTGATAAATGGTTTTTACTTGATTGTCACAATGTATGGTGTGTAAAGGGTCATCGCATAGGCCTCAATGTCCCTAATAGGTTGATGCTATTATTTTTCCTTTAAACTTTTCTATACTTACTCTACACAATAATTTTCTCAATGTTTCGTCACTCTTAGGGGCCACAATACGCCACAATACACTTGAGGCCTAAATTAGCTTAAGAAAAAATATTCAAAGGTGCATGTACAAACACAAGTGCGTCAATTCACTCTTGTTAGGTAATCAAATCAAAACATTAACTCATTTTGTTAGGTAATCAAATCAAAACATTAACTCATTTAAAGAACATAATTACATTACCCCTTTGTCTCATGTATCTCTATAATCAATATATAGGGTTACATGATAGCAAATCACAAATACAACTGGAAAATATCATGTGTTAATATTTTATCACAATGTCATATATAACAAGACACAAAATCTATGTCATTTTTCATAATCCAAAATGGTCTCATAAAAAGACTTAGTCAAAATTGGTTAAACAAGGTAATTGAACCAATGTTTTCAATGTGCAAAAACATGGTGCACTACGTCATGCTTCGGAAAACATGTTAGTTTTCCTAGCTAGTGCCCAACTAGATCCAAGTCCTCATTACTATCTCCCAACCAACCAAGAATACCAACTTAATATTCCCGACTAGCTCCCAACCAACCAAGTATACCAAGTTAATCTTCCTTACTATCTCCCAACAATACCAAGGCATTCCTTATTGGCTCCCAACCAACCAAGGGTACAAAGTTAATTTCCTTGTTAGCTCCAACTACGTTAAGGAATTCCTTGTTGGATCCCAACTAATCAATGTAAGAGGTTACTCTTATTCCCTAGCCTTGAATTGCTCAATAAAGGTAATAAGTTAATTCCCTAGGTGTTCTTGTTAGCTCCCAACCAATAAAAATAAGAAGTTAATTTTTCTTGCTATCCCCAATTTGTTCAAGGCCTTCCTTGTTGGCTCCCAAACCAATCAAAGAAAGGATTTAATATGTCTTGCTAACCCCAATTATCTCAATACCTTTTTTGTTGGCTCCCAAACCAATCAAAATAAGGAGTTAATATGTCTTGCTAATACCGACTAGCTTAATACCTTCCATATTGGCTCCTGTTACCACCTAAACTAGCACCCTTGTGAAAATTCCAAACATAGGTGCTAACTTGGGGAAACAAGATGGGAAATGCACTACTATCACCTCAGTACAATGCACTACTATCACCTCAATACAATTTCCCCTTCACTTTAGGCTAGCTTCTGGAAGCCAAGGGGGTATCGCTATTTGATTAAGTAATCCTCTTAGTGAATTTATTACCATGCAATCTTATGATTTACTTCAAATAATCCACAAAATGTATATCAACTAGATGCACAAGGATTCGAGTAAGTGATTAAATTCTTCAAAATATAACCAATTAGAAACAATATCATAAACCACCAATGTATCCACTTGAGAAAGAGTGTTAGGAGCTAGTGGATGTGTGTGCCAAAACTGATATTAAAGGTAAACAATGTGAACAACTTCAGATTTTCAATTAACTGATTATCACTCAACAAATGAAACTTTAAAGTGGCAGGAACCACTTTGAGCTAATTTAGGGAAAAAACAATGAAATCGTTTATCATAAATTGATAGTGAGATGTGTAATATGAGCATTAATCAATTATATGCTAGAAAATAACAAGCTTATGGCTTTCCACAACTTATAAATATGTTTTTATGGTAAATTAAATGCATAAATTTTCGATTTAGAGTAAAGAGAAGAACATCCAAAAGAGAGAAAATCCACTTGCAAGCAAGATGTCTTGGATGATTTCAATAGAGAAAGGTATATTCTATGAAATAACATCCCAAAAAAATGTTATAATCAAGCTCTAAAGATATATAACAATGAACTAAGAAAGAACTTGACAAATATGTGGTGAATCCCCTTAGGGTTTCCAATGTTAGCACTAGAATTCGCCAATAAGATATCTAAGCAAATATAAACAATTAAAAGCACTTAGAAGATCAATTTCACTACTAGATATATAATATAAAATTGTATTATCAGTCTAGAAATGAAATATAAGCTAGGTATGAGTAAAAATGAACCTTTAAGAACCAAACCCTAGCCTTAGGGTTTCTCCAAATATTGTTATTTATTTATTTATGTTAGGTATTTTCCAGATTTGAGAAAGCCGCAAATAAACCCACAAAATGTTAGATAACACCTTGAAGCACAATTATATAGGGTCATTTTTCCTTATTAGGGTTAGAAAAAAATAATTAAGCACAAACCCTTGATAAAAAAAGTCTAGAAAGTGGAATGAATGTTAACTTTTCACTAAACTTGGAAAGAAATCTAAATTAAGATTTTTCGCTGTTAGATTTCCTTCTAAACAAACAAAAATAAAATATTTTGGATTTTAATGGTTTTTTGGTTGGTTGTTGGGAGAAGACAAGTGCCTTTTTCCCTCTAGGGCTTATGGGGTCAAGAAGTATGCCCCTCTATGGTCATTATTATCTTAAGGATTAGGGTTAGTAGATTAGAACCTCTAGGGTAGAATAATCTCTTATCTAATCAAGATAATATATGAAGACCAAGGACCTTCAAGAAGGGAATCCACAAGGGAAAAACCTTCACCAAGAAGATCAACTATAACTTGAACAAAATACTTAAAACCCTTACCAAACAACCAAGGGGAAAACAAAGCAAATGATTGAGCACTTACCCAAGCTAACAAGAGAAGAAGGAAGGAATGAGTGAATAAGGCCCCAAGAAGTGGACAACTCCTCAAATCATGCTCACAAATCCTTAAAACATGCCTTCAAGTGTTGGTTATGGAGGTTGATTATCTTCCTGATTCAGAGGTCTTGTTTCAATCATGTTTGGATCCTAGTTCATGATTGTTGGCTATGTGTTCTATTCTTTGCATGATTAGCCCCATGAATCGTTATGTTGCGTCAGACACAGTTGGGGGTTCACAAGGGGGGTAGAGCCCCCGAGATAAATTTTTAGGGCAATTTTTTGCATCCATTTTGGGTGGTTTTGGCACACAGATTTCCAGTCCATGGTTTTCTAATTCCGGTTAAAGAATTAAGGTTGTAATCTAATCCAAGTCAATGGATTAGGGATTTTTTGGATGTCACAAGATCCTATGCATTTTATGTAATGGTGAAGTTTCTAAAATGAAAGAGTGTTTAATTGAGAGAGAAGACTATGAGACTGTGAAGAGGAGGTTGCATCGAATGTGTTGTAGATGTTATCCCTTCATTTTGCTGAACATAATAAAGGAAGGACTGACTATTTCTCTGTGGATGTAGCCCATATCTGGTGAACTACATATATCAATGTCTCTCTTGTCTTGTGCTCTTCCATGTTTTATTTCCACATTCATTTTGATTTGTTTTATTTCTATTGCTCCATGATTATATTCCTAATAACTGGTATAAAAGTCGAAGGTCTATTTGGCTGACAAACGCATATGAAATGAGGGTTCCTGGTTTGAGTGGGAGAAATGGAGGAAGAAGAAAATTTTAGGGTTGATAAATTTAACGACCAAAACTATCAGCTATGGAAGATGAAAATGGAGGACTATCTATATCAAAGGAATCTCTTCCTACCATTGGGTGGAATAACAAAGAAGACGACAACTATGAAGAATGAAGAATGGGAGGTTCTTGATATAAAGGCACTAGGGACAATATAGTTATGCCTGTGAGAGTTAGTGTATTTCAACATTTAAAAAAAAAGAGAACGAAAGATCTGACGAAGGCATTGGCTAAACTGTATGAAAAACCCTCAGCCTCCAACAAGGTATTTCTCATGAAGTGTTTATTTAATATGAAGATGTTAGAAGTTGGGTATGTTGCTAATTATTTAAATGATTTTAACATGGTCATAAGTTACTTATGTTCTGTAGGAGTAAACATTGATTATGAGGTTAGGTCTCTTTTGATTTTGTGCTCATTTTTAGACATATAGAATGACTTGGTCATGGTTGCGAGTAATTATGTCTCTAGTTTAAACACTTTAAATTTTGATGATGTTGTTGGTGTTATCCTTAGCGAGTAAATGCAATGGAAAAACACAGGTGAGACATTAGGTAATGCTTTGACTGTGGAGAATAGGGGAAGACAAAGGAAGAGAGGAAAGATCCTAGGTAATTGTGGGAAGTATATAAAGGGAAGATCCAAATCCAAAGGGAATCTAGAGTGCTAGCATTCTGGGAAGAAAGGACACCTAAAGAAAGATTGTTGGTATCGAAAAGGAAAACAAGGAGATGGACCACAGGAGAATAAGGAAGAAAATGTAGCATGTGATGTGTTGCAATATGCTTTGATCCTTTCATTAGATAGTATTACCAATTCTTGGGTGGTAGACTCAGGGGCTTCATTTCATGCCACACCCAATAGGAAATATTTTCAATATTATGTTCAAGGTGATTTTAAACAATTTTATTTGGGTGACGATAAACCATGTAAAATTGTTGGAAAGGGTAAGATATAGATAAAATTACAGAATGGAAACAAATGGTTGCTGAAAGAGGTGAATCACATTCCTTATTTAAGAAGGAATCTAATTCTAATAGGGAAATTAGTTAATGGAGGATATATAATTACATTTAAAATAATTTTGTGGAAGGTCACTATAGGAACAATAGTAATAACAAAATGAGAGAAGGTAGGTACATTGTATTTATGTACCAGTAATGATGAATTTTCTATTGCTTTAGCCTCTACATGAGAAGATACAAGATTGTGGCATCATGGGCTTGGGAACATGAGTGAAAAGAGGATGTAGATTCTCCACTTAAGAAATTCGTTACCAGTTTTGAAGCAGGTTGATTTGGATTTCAATGAGGACCATGTTTATGGAAAACATGAGTCATATTTCTCAGAGTTAGGAAAGAAAAGAAGAGTGAAAATTAGAGATTGAGCATATAGATGTATGGGTACTGACTCAAATATCATCTCTTGGTAGATGTTATTATTCTATTACTTTTATTGATGATACAACTAGGAAAATGTGGGTTTATTGCATTTGAAAAAAATATGATATCTATGATACTTTTAAGAAATGGAAATATTTGATTGAGAATGAGGTAGTTAATAAGTTGAAGTGTTCTAGATCAGATAATGGAGGAAAATATAAAGAAATTGAGCACACAATATTAGAACAAGAACACACAAGACAAGACAAGAGACACAAGAAGTGCTAGAAAAGGCCTCGAGCCATATTCTCGACATTGTATTCATTATAATGACACAATATATAATACAATAATGAAACCACCTCAATTTTTCTCACATTGGCACCTCATCAGAAGATAAGGTAGGAGGAGGAAAGATAGGAATCTAGAAACATAATTAGGATAACAACTATATCCTAGTATGTGAAATATACAAAGGTGGTATACTAGGACTTCATGATTGTATATGAGTAAGAGGCTAACATTCCCCCCTCAATCATAAGTCCGAACAATAATACTAACAATGCAAAATAAACTAGTATCATCTCAAAGTATTCATGATCAAACTCTCTAGATGAGCCTCAATGAAGAACTGCTTGGAAAACCGCCAAATTTGGATGCTGAAAACTCTGGAAAATCTCACTATGTAATCATGTGAGCCAGAATTCCTGTAATTTGTTCACCGATGTGAAATCTAATATGAAGAGAGCGAACCAACAAAAGCGAATCAACTGCAAATCTGACACATCCCTAAAAATTCCTGACAACTCAATCAAATGCCAAGATGCAATGCAAAAGGATCCAACTCTCCTCTGTTAGGTCGAATGACCATCCAGGTGAACAAAATGTCCACATCATTTCTCTCAAAATCAACATCCCAATCATGTATCGTGTGTATCATTCAATTGCAAGACATTGAACCATTATTCTACCAAAGTCCGCCATCCAGATATTGCAGTTTCCCATCTGGAAAATTTGATACCCATCTATCATATTTGTTGTCAAAAATTTTAGTCTGAAAACCATCTTCAATTCCATCATCAATTCCCCCCCTTTTTTATCTAAAAGCAGAGACCACAAATGGTTTCACGAACCATCATCACTTGATTTATGAACTCCCCCCCTTAAGGTGCATAAGAGTTTCACTTTTATTCCATTTGTGTATAATTCAAAGTGGACAAGTGGAAATTGTTGATGTTTGGACAACATCAGGAAGACACTCTCCCAGATTAATAATTAATAATTATTACATACTATTATTAATATAATATATTTATAATATAAGGTATAAATATATATAATAAATAAGTAGTTATTTATTATCTAAGGGACACATCCTTTCATGAATGGTCACCATATGTTCTCTATATATGGAACACTCATCATTGTGATAATATATCGATCATATATCATCTCATATTATCTCATATAGAAAAATCAACATGGTATTAGAGCGGGACTAGGCTTGACTCCCTCATGAGAGAGCCTGGGAACATAGAGCTTTCCTCGGTGAAAGAAAAAGTGCGTTTATGGAATCATCGTGAGCTATAAAGGACTCAATGCAACGAAAATATGATATTCTCCAAAGACTACAATTTAGTATTTGTTTTAAGGATCCATGTCCATGAGATATCAAGTTCCAAGAAAATGAATTAAAATAAGCTACTCATAACAACCTCTGTATTGAAATATGATATCTCATTGGTATGAATGCGATGACTTTTGATCTTTCCTCCAATGTCAAGTAGTGTGTTCATGGATCCTGTTATTCTCGCATGTAAGAATTTTCAAGGAAAGGGTGTGAAATAGAGTTCGAAATGGAATTCATATCTATGTTGCAACATTGACTGGAATATTTAGATTCTCACAACTACTCTCTGATGGTTAAATGTCACGATGAAGGATGAGCGAATCCCACTCTCTCGTGTGGGATTTTCACTTTTTGTAATTTATTAAAAGTCAGCGATGACATGTAAGAATGGGGATTCAATTCTACAGAGGAAACCTTCTTTGACATTTTGGAGGAGGCAAGCTGTTCGGGTGGAGAATTAGGCAATGGTAGGGAAGGAGGCGAGAATGAATACAGATTTAGAATTTAGGGCTTCAAATTTTGAATATTGAGAAATCCTCGTTCTTCTTGAAGACATAGAGGCGCTGATGATGAACAAGCTGTCATTGAAAACCTCATTAATTCTTGTTTAAATAAAATTAACTGCTTTCTGTTCACATGCACACACATACAGAAAAATATGCCTATATTAGTCACCTGACTTTTGGTGAATTTGTTTCCTCCTGCCAAAGACTGAGACAACTAGAAAAGCCGACACTTGACGAGTTAAATTATACAAAAAATCATTGCGTTGATAAATAGATTACATGAAAAGGAAAAGTATTGGTTGATGCATATATGAGACATCTACTCCAATCGCTAGGGGAAAATAATCTCATTGATCAATGTAAAAGGGAATTGACCTCTGAGTTCGAAATGAAGGATCTTGGTTCAATTATTATTTGGGACTAGAAGTATATCAGGAGCGTAGTGAAATCTTCCTAAGTCAAGGGAAGTATGTTAACACGATCCTTAAAATATTTGGAATGATGGACTGCAATTCCATGACCACTCCCATGGTGAAAAAATCGAAGAAACTAAGAGACTTTGAGTCAGATTTGGTGGATCCTTCTATGTATCGACAGTTGATCAGATCATTGATTTATTTGGTTAATACTAGGCTGTAAATTTTCTTCGTTGTGAACACGTTGAGCCAGTTCCAGGTGGAACCGAGACATGAGCATTGGATAACCGTAAAGCACATTTTAAGATATTTGCATGGCACATTAAATTATGGTTTAAGATATGTCTCAAACATTGATGTACAACTGCAGAGATATACAAATTTCGATTGGGCAGGCAATGCAAGTGACATAAAGAGTACTTCTAGTGTATGTTTTAGTTTGTGCTCTTCTATGATATCTTAGGCTAGCAGGAAACAAAAGTCTGTCGCACTCAGAATTGCAGAGGCATAGTATATTGCAACTTGTGATGCTTGTATGGAAGCAATATCTCTTTGTAAGCTGGTTTATGGACTATTTGACTAGGCACTGGATTCAACAGTAATATACTGTGATAATCAAAGTTGTGTGAAGATTTCAGAGAAACCCGTGTTAAATGAAAAGTCGAAGCACATTGAGATAAAGTACTACTGCAACCGTGATAAATTCCAGAAGGGAGATGTGAAGCTCGAGTACATCTTCACCGTTGAATATATAACATATATTTTGATGAAGCCCTTGTTCAAAGGGAAGTTTGTATACTTCAGGGACAAGCTGGGCCTTGTGGAGATTACTCCCTTGGTTTGAGAGGAAGTGATGATATTGTTGCATTGTGGATAGTGAGTGTACTGCTAGACTAAAATTATACCTGTGGATAATGGTCCAGGTTGGACATATTGTTGATGTATCATGGACTACCATTTTCTGCAGAAAATGGTCAAGGAATGACATTCTCTTATGGCACAATTGGTGACCTGATCAGGATGAATGGTCCACCCCCTATGGAATGGATGGTGACTTGATTAGGGAGGTTTGTACAAGACTGACGTTTTCTCTATGGCACATATGGTGACCTCATTAGAGAAAATGGTCCAGAACTGACATTCTTCTATGGTACATGTAGTGACCTGATTAGAAGAATGGTCCCTATAGCCCATGGCGTGGTTTTTAGCATCTGAGAGAAATGAAATTTTCCCCATGGAACATATGGTGAGATGATTAGGGAAAATGGTCTGGGACTGACATTCTTCCCATGTCACATATAGTGACCTGATTAGGAAGAACGATCCTTGTAGTCACGAGACACTTCGTTGAGTGTGTGACAATTGCGGGAGACTCAGTTGAGTGCACATGTTTGAGTACATTTAGCTGGTTTTTATGAATACCTACCTAGTTAAGAGGGAGTGTTGATGTTTTTGCATCGATCAAACATTCACCCAAAGGGGTGTACCTTTGGTGAATGGCCCTAGTAAGCATCGTGCGAACCTTCTCCTAGATTGGGCTACATACCAAAGCATATAAGATACATTTATCACAAGGGTATACTTGTGGTAAATGGGCCCAATCATGGTCCTTCCTTGATCATGACAATGAGTGATATGGACTTCAAGTGCTTGAGGTGCTTTCCACATGTCAAATAACATCAGATTGACATTCACTCATAAGGGTGTACCTGTGGTGAATGGCCTTGGTGTGGTCTTTGTCCTTAGTCATGCTGTTTTGAATAGGAATGATAAAGACTAGAGATGCTAGATGCTATCACATGCAGACCCAAAGTGTTCTTGATTTCATAGAGAGTTAGTTGGCTCAGAGGGAGAGTCGTAGAGGGAGTTTCCCCTCGGTTCCTGTGGGAGAGAGACATCTCCCAGGACTGACAGACAAGTGCCATGAGTCTAGGGCAAAGTTTGTATACTTCGGAGATAAGCTTGGAATGATGCATAATGTCTTCCTCATTGAGAGGGAGTGTTGATGTATGGACAACATCGCGGAGACATTCTCCCAGATTAATAATTAATAATTATTAAATAATATTATTAATATAATATATTTATAATATAAGGTATAAATATATATAATAAATAAGTAGTTATTTATTATCTAAGGGACACATCCTTTCATGGATGGTCACCATATGTTCTCTATATATGGAACACTCATCATTGTAATAATATATCGATCATATATCATCTCATATTATCTCATATAGAAAAATCAACAGAAACAACCACATGTTATCTCATCCCGTGAGGGCCATGCTTAAAAGCTACGCCATAAGGGGACCACTTTGGAATTATATACCCTTATGTTAGGTAAAAAAAGACTATGTGCTACAATATTGGTCTTTACTCGAGACTGAAAACTATGGTAAGACTTATATAATCGCTTGGATGCTGATGACCACTACCAAGGATCGATCCACTCATAGTGAATCTTCAATCTTTCAGGTTTTTTCCTCTTGGAACATTTATCCGAAGAATGATTCTTCTTACCACAATGTTGGAGAGGATGGAGATAAAAACTCTGATTCTCCATGTGACCAACTCGACCACAATGTTGGCACTTCTCATTCTGATGCTGAATTGAAATAGGTGAAGTTGAGACTTCTTGAAGGAATCCAACACTTTGGAACTGGATTGGTCGAGAATAATCGGGAATATGAAAGGTAATTTTATTGTCATATCCAAGTCCTATTCTGTTCTTGTTGTAGTTGATTTCTTCCCAAGGTCTGATGATGGGATTGGAAAGAGAAAGTTGAATTTGGTCATGCTGAACCTTTTGCTTTGAAATCCATGGAAGTTGATTTATTGCAAGTTTCTACATCATTGAAAGTTTTTCTTCATTGAACTCAAAAGAAAAATCTTGAAATGTAGGTTCAAGAATAAATTCATCTTCGTTTGCATATGGATTTATCTTACTGAGTTGCCCCTTCACTGATCGTTGATAAAAACATTGTCATCATCATAGAGAGGGTTGTTCTGAACAAAAACTAGTTCAAAACACTTCAATGGTTGTTGATTTTTAAGATTTATCAACTCATCATTCAATAGCTGGGATTGTAATTGCAAAAAATGAATCCTTGTTTGCATGACTCACAAACATGTGATTACATTTTCCAATGTTTCACTAGTGAGTACGATTACATTTTTCTCGGTTCTTTCTAATAGAGTTTCCAATAAGGAAACAAACTCCATGATTTTATCCATCACTGTCATGCTCGCTTGAACTTTTATTGCTTAAATTCACTCTTTTGAACTCGATTTCCGATCTGAGGTTGAATTGGGGGTAAAGAGAGACCACTAAAGAGGGATATTCAGATGAAGGCGAGTTGAGCACAAAGAGGAGATCGTAGGCGTTGGGATTGTTGGCAACGACTGAGGGTTTGATCAGCTGCTAGAGGATTGCTAGATTGTAAACACACGTGTGGTGTCTCACTGGATTAATCATGAGCGTGGATGTATGACTGCGAAGAAACTAAATTCGTAGTATTAACCCCCTATTTCCATTACGATATCGATCTGATATAATGAGAACAAGAGGAGATTTTTATTTTTTATTCATGGCCTACTTTGTCCAAATTTGTCACTTCCATGTCAAATATTTCCCGTTTCTCCATTTAAGTCTGTAACTTCATGGTAGGTTTTGTTGGTTCTTTGATGGCTCTTGCAGTGGCTTGTTTCTTCATCACTATCGCCAATATCTGGTATTTCAATGCAATCCTTCATTGGAAAATGTCACAAATAATAGTTTCATGGTGGGTGATTGGCCCAACATGAAAACGACTATGGATATTAGATGATGGAATATGATTTTTCCCAATGCCATGGAAATGTAGCTAAAGCAGTGGTCGATGGAAATGTAGCTAAAGCAACAGTTGTAAGACTACCATGGTGACATCAAACCCTTAATACCATAAGTGCTCTAATACCAATTGAAGAAATTGAGCACACAATATCAGGAGAAGAACACAAAAGACAAGAAAAGAGACATAAGAAGTGACGAAAAAGGCCTCAAGACATATTCTCGACATTGTATTCATTGTAATGATACAATATATAATACAATAATGAAACAACCTCAATTTCTCTCACATCGACACCTCATCGAGAGATAAGGTAGGAGGCAAGATAGGAATCTAGAAACACACTTAAGACAACAACTATATCCTAGTATGTGAAATATACAAAGGTGGTATACTAGGACTTCATGATTGTACATGAGTAAGAGGCTAAAAAAATACTGCAACAAGGATTTTGATAATCACTATTCATAGCATAGGATTTGTAGAGAGAAGACGGTTCCAGGAACACCATAAGAAAATGGAGTGTTAGAAAGGATGAACAAGACAATCATGTAGCGTGCAAGGAGTATAATATTGCATGCACGATTTCCCTTACAATTTTAGGCATAAGCTATGGATACTGGTGTTTACTTAATAAATAGAGGGCCTTCAAGTTCCTTGGATGGTGGCATTCCAGAGGAGGCATGGACATGTAAAAAGGTAAACTACACATTTATGAAGACTTTTAGTTGTGAAACATTTGTCCATATTGATAGAGAAAATAGAACAAAGCTTGAGGACAAATCCAAGAAGTGTACTTTTATTGGATATGGAGTTAATGATTTTGGTTATTCCTTATGGGATTATGAAAATCACAAAATCATTAGGAGTAGGGATATGGTATTCTATGAGAAACTCATGTACAAAGATTAGTTGCAGGAAAAGAAATAAGAAAAGGAAAACACAAAATACATAGTGCTTGATGAAATAAGAGAAAATGAAATTCCAAAGGTGCTAGAAAATCAAAATGTTCAACAACAGTGGAAGGTACCTCAAACTCTTGTAGATGTTGTTAAAATATTTACTAGGTTAAGTAGAATCCCCGAACGATACTCTCCTTCATGTATTATTTATGTTGACTGATTTTGGTGAACCAACAAAATATGTGTTCGAAAACACATGTATTCCAACAATGGGTGAACACTTTTAGTAACCACTCACACAACTAGATCAAATATCAACTTACCGATGTTTTGACGCGGTAAAACCCTATGGGGAAACATCCATAGCCCCAACCAACGTGGCCACTTGGAGCAATTTATTAATGCAAAAGAAAAAAATATTACAGAGAGATTTACAGAGAGATTTACAATCGAGTGTTTAGCCACGAATCAATGTAGCTGTTAAGATTGAGGAGAATATGATCCGTCAGATCAGTCTATGTCGGGAGCATATTGTGACTGTCAGATTACCTAACTACAAATTCATACTAAAGAAACACACTTTTACCTAATGTCGTATTATACCAAGCTGATCTTAACTAACTCCTAAGTGTCTAAATATCCTAAAATCCCCCCTTAAGAACAACTTGGGATAGGATTGAAGGATTTACAAAGGAGACACAATAGGAGAGGGAAGGAGGAATTAGATGCTATCCCCCTGTTGAGGCCTCAACAACTCCCGTTAATTTTTACAAAAATAAATGGCCCCTCCATTTCGATTTTGGAAAACACTACTTTTACTTGCATTTGATTTTGTCTTGAAAAAATGATTTGATGGTTTCCTTTCTTTGGTGAATGGTTTTGCACACTTATTATTATCAATTCTTTTCACTTATATTTCACAAGATGAAGATGCGGTGATATATTATTGTTGAAAAAAAAATCATTAGCGAAATATCACCCATGCATATAACTTAATGATTATGATTTTGACAATGGGTTGGTTGCGTTACTTGTTTCGATGCATTTTCCCACATAAGTAATGATTGCACCATTTGAGATTTAGCTCCATGGTTATTTGACCTTGTTTGTGTGCTCTTTTGAACTTATTCAAGGTGATTCTATGTCTCGATTTACATTATCATGATGTTTCAACAGTTTCACCAAGGTTCAATTTGTGGTCCATTAATGAATTAATTAAACACTTTGGTGGATTGAAATAATTCAATAAAAAATCAACTTTAAAGAAATTAAATCCGTGCCTTTTAAAAATACATGTTAAGTGATGGAATCAAGTTGATAGTATTCAATTTGAATAATCCATCAAATTTTACGAGCAATAAGCTTTCTTTAAAAAATCATACTATGTTCGTAATTATTTGACATGTTGAATTAATGCAATTAAAGTATTATTCAAAAAAAAAGTCAATTTACGCCTTAAAAGAGAATTTATTAATCATTGGAAATGAGTAGATAACTTTCGATTTCAATTAAGCATCAATTTTTATAATCCTTAAATTTTCATTTAAAAAGAAAACAATAACTTTTGAGTTTTTATACTTTTTGGCAAAGTCAAAAAAAATTGTTTAAGGCTTACTAATATGCATTTTATTATGTACCTAAAGAAAATATACTTTAAGGATTAGAGACGAACCAAGACTTTTTCAATTTGAGTGAAACATCATTTTTTTTGAAGTTCTTATTTTCGATAAAAAAGACTTTTACTCTATTTTGTTTGGAGACGAATTTGATTATTCTTTGCAATTGAGAAAAACAAAATAAAGTATACTTTTTCAAAACTTAAATAGACTTCTGTTTTCATTATTTTGATTCATATTCCAACATACAATTACATCAATATGGCTATGAAGCAAAATAACTTTGAAATACAAATGTATTCATACGAGATATAGTTAATATGATAATTTTTTTTTTTAAAAGACTACAGGTTTATTGAAAGTTATCATGCATATTCGTTAAAAGGAAATAACCTCATCACTATGCATAAGAGCTTTTGACCAAATTTTATCACTATTTACAAAATGGTAGGTTGATGTTTCCAATATTCAAGCAATTTAATGTAAAGCACAGTCTTAGATATTTGTTTTCGTTATTCATGCTATTTTGGTGAATATTATTTT
Source organism: Picea engelmannii (assembly GCA_009831015.1). NCBI lineage: Eukaryota > Viridiplantae > Streptophyta > Pinopsida > Pinales > Pinaceae > Picea > Picea engelmannii. Next base: position 203,278 of record ML801786.1, read on the forward strand.
GCTTGATGTGCAGGTTTGTAAGGATATTATACATGTCTAATTGTACACATCAATTTTATTAAATGTTGTCACAATACACATGATCATTGTCTTCATTTTTGAGAGTATTGAAGAATGTGCTGTTGAAATTACTAAGACAACTGAGAGGGTGGTGAATCAATTGTTACTGTGCTTAAACAATTTATGACTATTCAAATAATTTTAATCTCTTTCAAGTGA
>ML801787.1:8638-20978 GCA_009831015.1 Picea engelmannii
TCGTAGCGGATGAAACAGTCTGTGAGCTGAACTCGAGCACCGATGGCGTTGCCGCAAATACCCCAGATGCGGTCGCCAAGGTTTGTAAGGCAGGCGGTGCAATCAGACTGAGAGATTGACTGACTGCAAACCCCACGCCCATAAGCAGTGGGTGCGTCGCCGCTGCCTCCACGCGATGCCTTGTAGTCGTAACCACTGAAGGCAGTGTTTTTCTCCAGATCTACGAGCAGGGCTCCCAGATTATTAAAGAACGGATTTTCGCTTGGGATCTTCTGCGTGTTACACGCAGACGATACAAAGTTTGTATTCGACTGATTCTTCAATTAATTAAAGGGTTCAACTGATTCTTCAATTCTAAAAAGTATGGCGCACACATTTGTTTTGGCCAACACAATAATATTTAAATGTTATTCCTAAATAAATCACGCTCTTCTAGATCTATGGGTATCTATAAATATGTTTTTGATATATATATAGGGGTACGTACTAGCGCAACCACAAAATTATGGCTGAGGTACGCCGATAGGCTGTATCATAAGCCCTAATTACTTATAAACCTTAATTATCAACTATCAAAAATGTAATATAAACAAAAATTCAAAAAAACAAATCACTACATACGTCCCATGTGAGTCTTTCATACCTGGAAAACATAAGAGAACTAGTTTTCCACAGTCTTCCAATCAAGCCAAACATCATCTTGAACTTGTTCACACTGACCTATGTGGACCAATGCAAACAGAGTCAATAGGTGGTAGCTTTTACTTTCTAATGTTTATTGATGATTTTAGCAGAAAAATATGGATCTATTTTCTCAGACACAAGTCTGAAACTTTTGCAAAATTCAAAGAATTCAAGGCAGAAGCTAAAAAACAGAGTGGCAAATATATCGGCATTATGGGATTTGGAAAATCGCGAATCCTAAACATGAGACATCCGGAGCATTTGAAGTCTCGAAATCGTGAGAAGAGATCAAGATTGTCCATCATTGGAGGACGCGTGGAGGAGATCAAAGCATTCGGCAAGTTTCCCGAAAGGAAAAGAGGTATGACTGTGGTCTTGTGAGAACTATTCACATGAACTAGGGAAAAGCCAAGAGGGGCTAAGGTGAGAAAAGCCATATCTGGAAATCTGTAAATCGGAGATTGGGGATTCAAGAGGACAAAGAACCGGAAAACCCCATAGGGCTTTAATATCAAGGCGCGTGGTCACATTGCACGGTGACTAAGGCCAAATTCAAGGTAGATAAACTCTCTTTGGCCATCGACAAATCGGCGTTTCGGCGATCAGAGGTTGGAGAGACAAGAGATCGGAGGACTTGTATTACAAAGTCCCGACGTCAGAATCGCGAAGCCAAAAACTCGCGAAATCTTGAATGCAGAGTTCCAGAACCACTGCAAATTACATGCAGGAGACAAGTAAGTAAGAATTTTTTTTTTCTGTTTTGGCCAAATTAAAAAAAAAAAAATGGCAACATCTAGCAATTTAGGACCAACAAAGGGTTCGATTCTTCTTGGAAAGAACTATGAGTTCTGGTCTCCTCAGATGAGATCCTTCTTGCAAGCACAAGAGTGTTGGGATCCAGTGGATCATGGATATGTGGAACCAGATCCAGCAGACCTGTCTACCATGAAAAATCAGTAGAAAATTGTTGAGGCAACTTAGATTAACAGAGAAAAAAGCTATGTTTTGGATTCAAAATTCTGTGGATGATTCAATTTTTTCAAAAATCACAGGTGCTAGTACATCAAAATAGGTCTGGGATATCCTTAAATCATCCTACCAAGGTAATGACAGGGTTAAAATAGTTAAATTGCAGACCTTGAGGACACAATTCGAGACTCTAAGGATGACAGAGTCGGAAAATGTGGAACAGTTCATGACGAGAGTCATGGGCATCGTGAACCAGATCCGATTGACTGGTGAAACCATCACTGAACAACGCATTGTTGAGAAAATCCTTAGAAGTTTACCAAAGCAATTCGAAATGGTTGTAACAACAATACTTGAATCCAAGGATCTGTCAAGTTTTTCAACAGATGAATTAATTGGTTCTCTGGTGACACATGAGACTCGACTGCATCTCACAGATGAGTCAACCTCCAATGCTTTAAAAACTCAATTCTCCTTCAGCAGAGGGAGAGGTAGAGGAAGAAGCAGAGGTCCCCAAGGAAGAGGGAGAAATCACATTAACCCTCATTCTAGGGGAGGTAATAGACAACAGTCTCTGAATCAAAATTTCCAAGGTCAAAGATATCAGCAACAAAAACAATATCAGAATTTCCAGCCTCAAAGAGGTAGAAGGAGAAGATCAAATGACAAAACATGCATACAATTCTATTACTGCAAAAAGTATGGGCACTATGAATCTAAATGCAGGAAGCAAGCATATCCTCTCTTGGGCAGAGCACATGTGTCAAATCACACGGGATAAAACTTAGGAGGTATGTTTCTTTCGTGTCACAACACTGAACATCAACCTAAAAATCTTTGGTTGTTGGACATTGGATGCAACAATCACATGATAGGTAACAAAGAATTACTTTCATTCATTGATTCTTCAATCTCATCCGATATTACACATGGAAAAGATTACTTAGTCAATGTTCAAGGAAAAGTAATTGTTCCTATTCTTACTAAACAGAATGTCAAGAAAGACATAAACAATGTCTATCATGTTCCAGATCTGAAACATAATTTGCTAAGTGTAGGAAAACTCATTGAACATGGTTATAAGGTACTTTTTGAGGGAGCATCTTGCAAAATATATGACAAAATCCGCAGCAGAAAATTGATTTCTGAAACCCATATGACTCCGAATAGGATGTTTCCCCTCACACTCAGAACTGCAAATCTGATTCAACCATATGCACAGAGTGCATCTACCCTGAATGAAATTTTGGTTTGGCATACAAGATTTGGACATCTACCATTTAAGAGTCTAAGCCTTCTTCAGAATAACTCCATGGTCAAAGGTCTTCCTATCTTTAAAGAGCAAATTCTCCCATGTGAGTCTTTCATACCTGGAAAACATAAGAGAACTAGTTTTCCACAGTCTTCCAATCAAGCCAAACATCATCTTGAACTTTTTCACACTGACCTATGTGGACCAATGCAAACAGAGTCAATAGGTGGTAGCTTTTACTTTCTAATGTTTATTGATGATTTTAGCAGAAAAATATGGATCTATTTTCTCGGACACAAGTCTGAAACTTTTGCAAAATTCAAAGAATTCAAGGCAGAAGCTAAAAAACAAAGTGGCAAATATATCAAAGCACTCAGGTCAGATGGAGGAGGAGAATACAACTCTAGAGAATTTGCAAATTTCTGCAAATCACAAGGCATTATCATGCAAACAACAGCCAGGTATACTCCACAACAGAATGGAGTGGTTGAAAGGAAAAATCAGACAATAATGAATATGAAAAGAACACTTCTTAAAGGGAAAAGTTTTTCAAATACTTTTTGGGCTGAAGCAGTAGCATGCTCAGTTTATCTCCTGAATAGATCTCCAACCACAAGTGTAAAGATGAAAGTTCTCCAAGAAGCATGGAGTGGGACAAAGCTAAATGTTTCACATCTTTCAACATTTGGATGCATAGCATACGCTCACATACCTTCCGAATTAAGTAAGAAACTTGATGACAAAAGTGAGAAATGTTTTTTCACTGGATATAGTGAAACATCTAAAGCCTACAGGCTTTACAATCCAATCACCAACAAACTAATTATCACTAGAGATGTAAAATTTCTGGAAAATCAATTCTGGAATGATTCATAAAATCAGCAAATGGACAGTCACAATTCATTGCTGCCAAGTTCTGAAAACGCAGAAAATTCAGAACAACAAGTACCTCAAACTATTCTTCCAAGATTACAGGTACAAAGACAACCTGAAAATTCTCAGGATAACTCAACTTCCAGCAGAGAATTGTTCTCTGAACCACAAAATCAGAGAACACGAAGTTTGAGAGAAATCCATCAGTAGTTGGATGACTTTGAAGAACACAACATTTTTTCTTTAATGTCATGTCAACCTACATCCTTTAAGGAACCAACTAAGGAGCCACATTGGGTTCAAGCCATGAACCAATAAATTGACTCCATTGAGAAGAACAAGACATAGGATCTTGTTGATTTGCGAAGTCACAAGAAGAGTATTGGTGTCAAGTGGGTTTACAAAACTAAACTGAATGAAAAAGGGCAGATTGAAAAACACAAGGTAAGACTTGTTGCCAAAGGATTGTCACAACAACCTGGTACTGATTATGGTGAAAGTTTTGCTCCAATAGCAAGATTAGACACTGTAAGGACTCTATTGGCCATAGCAACACAACACAAATGGCAAGTATACCAGATGGATTTCAAGTCAACATTCCTGAATGGTTTCTTAGAAGAAGAAGTTTATGTCGATCAACCACCTAGATTTGAAGTCCAAGAGCACCCAGCCAAAGTATATCGGTTGAAGAAAGCCTTGTATGGCTTAAAGCAAGCTCCAAAAGCTCGGTACAACATAATTGACACTTATCTGATCAAAAGTAGTTTCAACAGAAGCCAAAATGAGCCAACTCTTTCTGCCAAAACAGATCAGCATGGTAAAATTTTGATTGTATGTTTATATGTTGATGAGATGATCTATACAGGAAATCTTGAGTTAACATATTTTAAACATGCCATGTAATTTTAGTTTGAGATGACAGATCTTGGCATAATGAAATATTTTTTAGGGATTGAGGTTCATCAATCAGCCAAAGGCATTTTTTTCTATCAGCAAAAGTATGCAGGAGACATCATCAAAAGATTTTGTATGGAAGGATGCAATCCAGCAGAAACCCCTATACCCTTAGGCACAAAATTGAGCAAGAATGATGAAGGTCCTACAGTGGACTCTACTCTGTACAAAAGCTTAGTAGGTATTTTGTTGTATCTTACAACAACTAGGCTTGACATTATGTATGCAGCCAGCCTTGTTTCCAGATTCATGGAATCCCCCAAAGATTCTCATTGGAAAATGGAAAAACATATTTTGAGATATGTTGCAGGAACTCTCAATTTCGGCTTATGGTACACTAAATATAATAGTAATCAACTTTATGCTTACACCGACAGTGATTTTGCAGGCAACCTAGATGATAGGAAAAACACATTTGGACATGTTTTTCAACTGGGCACGAACCTCATCTCATGCGAATCAAAGAAGCAACCAATTGTTTCAGTATCTTCTGCAGAGGCAGAGTATGTCGTTGCTACCTCAGGTTCCTGTCAAGCTGTGTGGATGAGAAGAATATTGAAAGATATGTCAAATATAGAAAATGATCCAACTCCTATTTTTTGTGACAATACTTCAACAATTGCTCTATCCAAAAATCATGTGTTTCACAAGAAAAGAAAACACATTGACACTCGTTTTCATTTCATACGTGAGCTAGTAAATAATGGTGTTATTGCACTACAATTCTGCGGTTCTCGAGATCAGCTTGCTGATATCTTTACAAAGACACTAGGAAAGTGAGTTTTTGATTTTCAGAGACAACACTTAAGCATAATCAGTGCTGATGCTTGTAACTGTTGAGTTTAAGAGGGAGTGTTAAATATAATGTAACCTCAACAAGCTGACTGTAGACTGCCAGCTGTCCTGGCCAGATGTACTTTCTATTCTTGTTTTGCTTGAGCCTATTTAGCTCAACCATTTCCCTTTGCATAGTATGCTCTTCATTAACTCTTCTAATTGTACTCTTCTTCATACATTCTAATATATTGTTTTATGTTCTATTCTTTTCTCTCTGCATCTCTTCTTCACAATTTATCATGGTTTACCTATTCATTTAACATTTACTTTTTTAGATTTAGCATTTACGTTTGTACGTGGGGTCCTTCTAAGTTTCAAATTTACTGCATAACGGATTGCTGCATATACAATCAGATCACTCATGCATTTCGAACCTGTTAGGATCGCTCCTGCATTTTTAGCCTACTGCATATACAACTCAGTGTATAAATCAAACTGGATTGTTGCATAGGTGAATCCGGTGCATCAATGGACCCCTTTCTCTGGATTGGTGCGTCAGTGGACTCCTTTCTCTAGATTGCTTCATAGCTTAATCGGTGTATGGTATTTTTTGGATTTGACATTTGGCCATATTCTTAATGTATCAACTCCTTCCGACTTTTTCCGTCCACTTTTTGGTCGTTTCTCTTTCCGAGTGGTTCAAGTTTCCAAGTCGTCCTTTCGGCATTCACCAACCACAAATTTGTGGTTGTGCTAGTTGATAGTGTATCAATTATCTTTATATTGTATTAGCCATCTTTATATCGTTGTATCACCTTTATGTAATTAAGTTTATCCATTTATATGAATTACTATTATATAATTATTTAATTGTATTTGTTAATAAATTTATTGATAGTGTATCAATCATAATTGTACTAATAATTTTAATAATTACTAAATTTTAATAATTATTAAATCTGTGAATATTATATAATTGCATTAGTTAATAAATTTAACAATAGTGTATCAACCACCTTTATATAATTGTAAAATTAATTTTAATAATTACTAAATCTGTATATAAAAAATCCCATTAATTATAGTATCAATTTACTAATAACAATAATAATGAAAACCCCAATAATTATAGAATGAATGAAGATAAATTTTAATGAATATCAATATTAAAGACTAGGTTAGTTGTAGAATGAATGAAGATAAATTTTAATGAATACCAATATTAAAGACTAGGTTAGTTGTAGCATAGCCATGTAAAGTTAAGGGAATATAACATTTAAGTGAATAATTCAATGTGAAAGTCATTATTGATGTGAAGAAGACTTGAACTGTGCATCTTTTGGGACGCGTGGAAAAAATTGAAGCCTTAGGAAAAAATCCCAATAGGTGAGTCCATCAGCATTACGGGATTCGAAAAATCGTGAATCCTAAAGATGAGACATACGGAGCATTTGAAGTCTCGAAATCATGAGAAGAGATCAATATTGTCCATCATTGGAGAACGCGTGGAGGAGATCAAAGCATTCGACAAGTTTCCCGAAAGGAAAAGAGGTATGACTGTGGTCTTGTAAGAGCTAGTCACATGAACTAGGGAAAAGCCAAGAGGGGCTAAGGTGAGAAAAGCCATATCGGGAAATCTGTAAATCGGAGATTGGGGATTCAAGAGGACAAAGAACCGAAAAACCCCATAGCGCCTTAAGATCAAGGCGCGTGGTCACATTGCACGGTGACTAAGGCCAAATTCAAGGTCGATAAGCTCTCTTTGGCCATTGGAAAATCGGCGTTTCAGCGATCAGAGGTTGGAGAGACAAGAGATCGCAGGACTCGTATAACAAAGGCCCGACGTCAGAATCGCGAAGCCAAAAACTCGCGAAATCTTGAATGCAGAGTTCCAGAACCACTGCAAATTACATGCAGGAGACAAGTAAGTAAGAATTTTTATTTTTTGTTTTGTCCAAATTTTAAAAAAAAAAATGGCAACATCTAGCAATTTAGGACCAACACAGGGTCCAATTCTTCTTGGAAAGAACTATGAGTTCTGGTCTATTCGGATGAGATCCTTCTTGCAAGCACAAGAGTGATGGGATCCAGTGGATCATGGATATGTGGAACCAGATCCAGTAGACCTGTCTGCCATGAAAAATTAGTAGAAAATTGTTGAGGCAACTTTGATTAACAGAGAAAATAAAGCTAAGTTTTGGATTCAAAATTCTGTGGATGATTCAATTTTTTCAAAAATCACAGGCACTAGTACATCAAAACAGGTCTGGGATATCCTTAAATCAGCCTACCTAGGCAATGACAGGGTTAAAATAGTTAAATTGCAGACCTTGAGGACGCAATTCGAGACTCTACGGATGACAGAGTCCGAAAATGTGGATCAGATCATGACCAGAGTCATGGGCATCGTGAACCAGATCAGATTGACTAGTGAAACCATCACTAAACAACGCATTGTTGAGAAAATCCTTAGAAATTTACCAAAGAAATTCGAAATGGTTGTAACAACAATCCTTAAATCCAAGGATCTGTCAAGTTTTTCAACAGATGAATTAATTGGTTCTCTGGTGACACATGAGACCAGACTGCATCTCACAGATGAGTCAACCTCCAATGCTTTAAAAACTCAATTCTCCTTCTGCAGAGGGAGAGGCAGAGGAAGAAGCATAGGTCTCCAAGGAAGAGTGAGCAATCACAGTAACCCTCATTCTAGTGGAGGCAACAGACAACAGTCTCCGAATCAAAATTTCCAAGGTCAAAGACATCAACAACAAAAACAATATCAAAATTTCCAGCCTCAAAGAGGCAGAAGGAGAAGATCAAATGACAAAACAAGCATACAATGCTATTACTGCAAAAAGTATGGGCACTATGAATCTGAATGCAGGAAGAAGCAAGCAGATCCGCTCTTGGGCAGAGCACATGTGTCAAATCACACGAGATAAAACTTAGGAGGTATGTTTCTTTCGTGTCACAACACTGAACATCAACTTAAAAATCTCTGGTTGTTGGACAGTGGATGCAGCAATCACATGATAGGTAACAAAGAATTACTCTCATGGATTGATTCTTCAATCTCATCTGATATTACACATGGAAATGATTACTTAGTCAATGTTCAAGGAAAATGAATTGTTCCTATTCTTACTAAACAAAATGTCAAGAAAGACATAAACAATGTCTATCATGTTCCAGATCTGAAACATAATTTGCTAAGTGTAGGACAGCTTATTGAACATGGTTATAAGGTACTTTTTGAGGGAGCATCTTGCAAAATATATGACAAAATCCACAACAGAAAATTGATTTCTGAAATCCATATGACTCTGAATAGGATGTTTCCCCTCACACTCAGAACTGCAAATCTGATTCAACCATATGCACAAATTGCATCTACTCTTAATGAAATTTTGGTTTGGCATACAAGATTTGGACATCTACCATTTAAGAGTCTAAGCCTTCTTCAGAAGAACTCCATGGTCAAAGGTCTTCCTATCTTTAAAGAGCAAATTCTCCCATGTGAGTCTTTCATACCTGGAAAACATAAGAGAACTAGTTTTCCACAGTCTTCCAATCAAGCCAAACATCATCTTGAACTTGTTCACATTGACCTATGTGGACCAATGCAAATAGAGTCAATAGGTGGTAGCTTTTACTTTCTAACGTTTATTGATGATTTTAGCAGAAAAATATGGATCTATTTTCTCGGACACAAGTCTGAAACTTTTGAAAAATTCAAAGAATTCAAGGCAGAAGATAAAAAACAGAGTGGAAAATATATCAAAGCACTCAGGTCAGATGGAGGAGGAGAATACAACTCTAGAGAATTTGCAAATTTCTGCAAATCACAAGGCATTATCATGCAAACAACAACCAGGTATACTCCACAACAGAATGGAGTGGCTAAAAGGAAAAATCAGACAATAATGAATATGGCAAGAACACTTCTTAAAGAGAAAAGTTTGTCAAATACCTTTTGGGCTCAAGCAGTAGCATGCTCAGTTTATCTCTTGAATAGATCTCCAACCATAAGTGTAAAGATGAAAGTTCCCCGAGAAGCATGGAGTGGGACAAAGCTAAATGTTTCACATCTTTCGACATTTGGATGCATAGAGTACACTCACATACCTTCCGAATTAAGGAAGAAACTTGATGACAAAAGTGAGAAATGTATTTTCACTGGATATAGTGAAACTTCTAAAGCCTACAGGCTTTACAATCCAATCACCAACAAACTAATTATCACTAGAGATGTAAAATTTCTAGAAAATCAATTCTGGAATGATTCAGAAAATCAGGAAATGGACAGTCACAATTCATTGCTGCCAAGTTCTGAAAACGCAGAAAATTCAGAACAACAAGTACCTCAAACTATTCTTCCAAGATTGCAGGTACAAAGACAACCTGAAAATTCTCAGGATAACTCAACTTCCAGCAGAGAATTATTCTCTGAACCACAAAATCAGAGAACTTGAAGTTTGAGAGAAATCCATCAGTAGTTGGATGAATTTGAACAAGACAAACATTTTTTCTTTAATGTCATGTCAACCTACATCCTTTAAGGAAGCAGCTAAGGAGCCACATTGGTTTCAAGCCATGAACCAAGAAATTGACTCCATTGAGAAGAACAAGACATGGGATCTTGTTGATTTGTGAAGTCACAAGAAGAGTATTGGTGTCAAGTGGGTTTACAAAACTAAACTCAATGAAAAAGGGCAGATTGAAAAACACAAGGTAAGACTTGTTGCCAAAGGATTGTCACAACAACCTGGTACTGATTATGGTGAAATTTTTGCTCCAGTAGAAAGATTAGACACTGTAAGGACTCTATTGGCCATAGCGACACAACACAAATGGCAAGTATAGCAGATGGATGTCAAGTCAACGTTCCTGAATGGTTTCTTAGAAGAGGAAGTTTATGTCGATCAACCACCTGGATTTGAAGTCCAAGAGCACCCAGCCAAAGTATATCGGTTGAAGAAAGCCTTGTGTGGCTTAAAGCAAGATCCAAGAGCTTGGTACAGCAGAATTGACTTGTATCTGATCAAAAGTAGTTTCAACAGAAGCCAAAATGAACCAACTCTTTACGCCAAAACAGACCAGCATGGTAAAATTTTGATTATATGTTTATGATCCGAAATCGGATTCAGAAGCCTGTCAGGGCATGAAAAATGCTCAAAAATGAAAGTGCTCAGAATCCGACGAAACCAACACCATTGCTTCCGGCTCGTCTTCCTGATTCCGGTGGTATAATTTTTTTGTCAAACGGAGTCCGTATGGAGAAGATATCGCATTCTGATCGAAAAGTCAAACATGCAAAAAAATGTTGACTGGGCAGTCCGTACGACTCACACGTGGCAGTGACGTGGCATGATGGTACGATGAAATGGCAGTTGAGTTGGCACCTACTAATGTGGCGAGTTGTGATTGGTTGACTGTTGACGAGTAATGTTGTGACACGTGGCTTCTAGCTGGGCGAATAATAGGGCGCCACGTGGCCCAATGAAGGGCTGCCACATGGCACCCGTTTACTGGCTGTTGTGTTAATGTTTGGTTTATTAAAATTTTTGTGAGGCCGTGGGGTTCGACCCCCGGATCTCTACCCACTTTGAAAGACTTAATATAATCCACCCAACCACTAGGCCACGTGTTGGCTTTTGAAATGTATTTGGGTTTTAAATTATTTCAATTCACAACCTTTTGTAACCGGCGGGGGGTCGGGCCAGGGCTTAGCCCCGACCCTGGTTCTATGCATTGGCATATGTCCACATGGTACACGCGCGGTGTTTAAACATTAAAACACACGGGTTTATGTTACATGTGACCAAAAACTTTGGCGCAGGGGTTTAATACTATGACCGTTTATTAATGTGCGTGTTTTGTTTTACGGTTTGAACGATTATATGTTATGTTAAGCCCACGTTTTTTAAACCGTTAGCCATGCGACAAGTGCTGGAGAAAATGGCGTGGCCTGTGCTAGCGCGTGGCCACATGGTGCTCATATGACCATTTAAAGAGGGCGCGCATTAGGCCAAAAGGGGCTAGCGCCTATATAACTATATTATATAGTTAGTAAGTGGGTTTTTATAACCACTTTTGGATTTTTAATGTAATTAATCCATTTTTAAGGGTTATTGCGCATTTTTAGAGCCTAAATTCATGGAGGAAGTTGGGATGGACAACTAACTCCCCCACTATTTAACCAAGGCCATTTTGAGGCCATGAACAAGCTTTTGGACAACTTTTGGACAGTTTTTGAGAGCAAAGATGCTTAGGAAAAGCCAAGTCAAAGCCAGTTTGAGGCAGGGAAGTTGTTGAGGAGGAGATGTTGTTGGACGATTTCTGAGAGCTCGGGACATCTGTTTCAGGTGCCGTTTTTTGTGCAAGATTCTAGAGATCTGGGTGAACATGACCAGATCAGTCTAGAATCCATTCGGCGTTGTAAAGATGTACTATGAATCTTTTGAACAAAAATAAAGAAGCCTCCCTCACAGAGAAAAGGCCCGGAGACGTAGGAAAAGTTGTGTCGAACTCCGTTATCAACCTGTATATCATGGTTTGCTGCTCTTCATTGCATTTCAGATCTGCATATATGTCTATGGCTGTATAATTCATTTTCTTTTCTCGTTCTTTCGTTAAGTTTCCCAATGGTCAATTAATTCATGAAAATAAAAACTCAACCATAAGTCATTCGAAAAATCCTGACGGATCAGAGAGAGAGGGAGGAGGGAGAGAGAAAAAAAGAGTAGAAGAGAGGCCGAGAGTGAGATGAAGAGAGAGATAGGGAAGGTGTAGACAAATATAGAGAGGGAGGTAGAACGAGGGGTATAG
>ML801787.1:40942-67573 GCA_009831015.1 Picea engelmannii
TTATTTTCGGCACGAAATGAGAGCGGAGATATAATAAAGAAATGCACAGAGATATTGCAGATATTCAATAATATAACAGAAATGTATCAGAGATGCAACCATAAACACAGATATACAGTAATACATGATTTCTATTAATGAAATAAATGTACAGAGAGTGTAAAATACAGAGTGAAAGACTCGCTAGAATGGTGGTAGCTTATCTCTGAGAAGAGATGTGATGGCTACTCGCATTCACAAGAAGATGATTACAATGAGGCTCTGAAGGCCCTTTTACAATAAATGGGAATGTCAAAATTCCTAGACATCCAAAAACCTAACCCTAGGAGATGAAGCGCCAAAAGTCATGTGGGCCCCGTTTGGGTAAGTGAGTACAACAACTTCTCGGGGTTGTAACTTTTGCATACGATCTCCGTGTTAGGCGTGTGATAGCTCGTTGGAAAGGTATTGTCGAGGAGATTCATTTTGGGGGCTCAATTATCCTTTCGGATATCATTGAGAACCTCTATCTCGAAAAACCTTCATTTGGACCCTCAAAATGGCCTCGAAAATTAAAAACCTGCTAAAAATAGTAAATTGCCAAAATGGCCAGAAAACTGTTTTGAGCCATTTGGAAAAGGTGGGTGGCCACCGATATCCACCTGGATCAATCACTTCAGCTGTGTTAATTATAAACTCCAACCATTAGATGACTGTACACTACCAGCTCTTGTGGACAGCTGTACCAGTCTGTGGTTTGATACTTTCTTGTTCTTGATTGTTTGTTAAGATTCGCTATATGTTCAATTCTTTAGCTAATACAGAGTGCACTCTGCACATTCCTGTTTTCACATTCTTCTCTATTTATACTCTATTCCTTTAACTCAGTCTGCACAGTTTCTCAAGTTGTTGGTGAAATTACATCGAAAAGACAGGATTATCCAAAGGATCCGACTCTCGTAGGGATGGAATTTGACGGTAAATTTTTCATCATCGATCAATTTTTCTGTTTAACAATTTCATATAATCGTCAATATTCTTCATAAAAACAAAATAAGCATATAGTTGGAGAAACAGTTAAATTTGACGTGCTTTTTCATATTCAAATTCCAACCCTATAAATGGATTTTACTCCAGTTATACTCCGATGGAACCTGTGTGTCCCCATCGCACCTTTAATAGATGACTTCACATTTTCCGGTGCACATGTCACATGGTGCAAATAACGTTTGTCCAGCTCCATGGTTTTACCAGGAGATCTTTGATACCTCACCTTGGGTTTCCAGCTCGGCCCCATCAAGAACCTTACGCTCTTCTCTTCCAAGTTTGTAGCACATAAAGTCTGGGTGGTTTTATTTTTATTTTGATTTTTATTGAAATTTGATAATATAAATTTGGATGAAATCACAATTTTATGAAATTGTATTTTTGAATGCATAAATAAATTCAATCTTTAAAAAATCCATGCTTCATACTATACAAACTCAACCACTTAAATATGTATTTCCAACAATTTCTTGAAAAACCACAAAAGTAAAACATCTTTACCATGCTCATAAACAAAAAAACATTTTTACTAGGCCCATAAAAACAATGTAATGCAAACATGCGCATTTATATTTTTTACACCTATTGGAAATGGCCAAATTTAATGATCACAGATGGGATTTGAATGGACATGATTTCATATTCTCTCCTCACAATAAATGAAGGGTCATAAGGAAATTTGTTTACAACTTAATAACATATATTCTCAATGCACACACCTCATGGCGTGGTTGGAAAATGAACATATCATGCACTCCATCTCATTAGGAACTTCTCTTCGACTTGAGTTGTGTGAAAAAAAACAAGATTATAACATTTAGAAGTTGTAACAATGTGAAAATAGTGTATCTGGTCTGATCCGCACTAACCCTTAACATGGTTTTATGCTAAATACACTGTAATGCTAAATACATCGTAAGGATATGTCACCTAGCAAAAAAAACCCACACCTTAACCGGTTGAGCTAGCAAAAATTAACATATAAATTGTTATTTTTCCAAAAAATTAAATATAAAATAAATTAAAAAATAACATATATATTTTTTATTATTTAAAAATTCTTAAACTAATATAACATATTAATATAAATGTTAAAGATTAACTAATTATGATGTTATTTCTATTTGATTTTACATTTTTTTTTTCATATATATATATAATAAAAATGTTTATTATTTTTTAAAAAATTGAATATTTATTGATGATGATTTGTTTTTAACTTATTTTGCTATTTTTCGAACTTTGGTGTGGTTATGACATTGTATATGGTGATTTTGATTTGTAGTGGATTTTAGATGAAATTCAATAAGTAATCATATTCAAATAAAAAAAAATTCTTCAACTTCTTTTATGACCAAATGAACGATTCTTAAAAAAAATTCAAGCTCTATATATTTTTAATTAATTTTTTACATTTCTTAAAATGAAATAAAACTATATATATAATATCAATTTATAGTGAATGCAACATTGATCTATATGATATTTTGGGTTATGTAAAATAATTTTTGAATTAATCAATTTTGAAATTTAAATTTTTAAAATTCATACATTTCTCAATATATTTTGGGTTTACATAATAAAAGAATGAAATAAAAAAAAAATTAGCATGATAAATATCATCAATAGCTTTAGAATGATTTATCATATAATAAAAACAAAGTTCATACATTAAGACACAACTCAAATATGATATTTTTTTTAAGACTGTTTCCTTTTTAGCACAAGTGCATAATTTGAGATATGGTAGCAGATACAATCTAGTTTCTAATCCCAAATCTTAAAAAAAAAATCTTAAATATGAAAAATATAAATAAATGTTAATTTGTAAAAAAAATCATGCTAATTTTAGATTTTTTTTTCTCCATAATTTAATTACATAAAACATAAACATATACCTATAACCAGAACTAGCTGCTTTACAACCATTATATTTGGTTTTATTTAAGTATGTTCATGCTCTTTGGTTTTATTTAATGTTAAATTACCATTTATTTAAAAAGATAATATACAAACAACAACTGCTTTCCCATTGCACAATCCAAAGATAGTGAACTAAGACTACCCATATCGTGTCACTCCAGTAATAAAATTAATGTCATACTTTAGCAATATAGTTAGTCAAAGTTTAGAATATAATTTATTAGTTTATTTGCTTGTTTACATATTTTTTTATATTTAGTTCTGAACTTTCACATACTTATAAATTTTTTTTGGTATATTTAGTTCACATAGTGTTTTAATATTTAAATAGTTTTAATTTTGATTTCAAATGGATTTTAAATTTCTTTTTTATTTAAAATACTTATTTAATTTTTATATTTTTTTTATATTTTTTATTTTCATTAATAATGATTTAATATATATAATCATACATAATAAATATGGTGTACCTCAACAATCTCCGTGTTTGTTAAGGTAGGTTTTCATTTATGGAGGTATTGGTTTTCATTAATAAGGATCGTGCTTTGTTTAAGTTGATCTGCAACGACTCAGAGTAGTGGAGCTTCTTTTTTCTAAGCCATATCATCAAAGGAATTATAAAATATGTGTTTTTCTTAAATCATAAAGTTATGGAATCCGAGGAAAGTGATACCAACAACAAAGTTAATGTTAAGGAAGACCTACTTATTATGGAACTTTGTTTTTATCTTTTTTAACAAGGATTTAAGAACAACAATATTACAATTTTCAATGTATAAAGGTTAGATGACTACCTCTTTGTTATATGAATAATCAGAATGAAAAAAGATCTAACAATGTATAGAGGTCACATGATTACATCTTCATTATATGAATAATAAGAATGAGAAAAGATCAGAGTTAATGTCTAGTTTGTAGTTCTAACAATTTATTCACACTTTATTAAGGTAGAAACTAGCCACTAATTTTATTTTTAGTACATCTTTTTCCTCACTAAAATAATCTAGTAGAAGTATTTTAAAGATTTTATTAATTTCATTTTCACTTGGAATATCGATGTCTTATCCTAACCAAAACAAATTGTTAAGACAATATCTATCTCTTATCCTAACCAAAACAAATTGTTAAGAGACATTGTATTTTCCATTCAACTCTTGTTATTATTAATTTCATTTTTATTCTTTTAAAAATGTTATGTTTTTTCCTTTTCTAAATTTTCAATAATTTAATTTTCTGATTTTCATGATTTTAATATTAAATTATTTCAATTTTCAATAAATAATTTCTTGAAATTTTTAAAATTAAATTGTAATATATTAATAATGATTTTCACATGTTAATTAGGTTTAGTTAGGATGGTTGGGAGGAAATTGTTATTCTCCCAACCCATACCTTACTCAAGTTCAATTCTCACAAATGACATGTTAAACTCTTAACTAATATATTGTTATAAGAATTGAAAATGAGCACCATACTTTCAAGATTTGAAGATTTACCCAAACTTTATAACTCAAAATCTCTTTAAATATAAAATTTGTTTTATGTTTACTTGCCTATGAAATAACATAATAGTGTTATTAATTCATGTTATGCTATTGGTTATTTTATGAAATTTTTATGAATATCATATTCATTTTATGTTTACATGTATATAATATAACTTTTAAAGTTATATTTAATATTGTTATTTGTTGTGATTGATTATTATTATTTTTCATATATAAAACAATATGATTATATCTATTATTTTTAATAACTGTATTAAAAAATAATAAATAAAGAGTGTATATGTCGATAATGTGTTTAGTGAGGAGTCAATTTTCTGCTAGGGTTTAACCAACAGATTTATCCTGGTTCAACTAGCTATGGAACTTGGGGCAAGGTGGGTGAACTTCATCTTTCAAATCTAATCTCGAAGGATCTGGAAGAGGCACTCATTCACTCGCCCAAGGATATCACTCAAATGATGAGGTGAAAACACAAAAGGACCTAAAGGCCAAATCCAATCTGGATGTCAACGTGGAAGATCCACTACACGCACACAAAGAGAAACCCAAATAGAAACCAAGGAAATGCATTCCCAAAGCAACATATATGCCTATAAATGACATCAAATCAGAAAGAGTTCGAGGCTATGTTTAATTTTACGGTACCATATGTATTATAATTATGCAAAAATAGAAATATTGTAGCAAATACGAGTGAAACAACAAAATATAGAGAATCACAACACCAAAAATGATACATTTTATTGATAGAAATCCAAGATCACTTGCCTCTTCGAGGAGGAAAACTCCAGCAAAGTAGCTCTTTATTACAATAAT
This sequence comes from Picea engelmannii, assembly GCA_009831015.1. Taxonomy (NCBI): domain Eukaryota; kingdom Viridiplantae; phylum Streptophyta; class Pinopsida; order Pinales; family Pinaceae; genus Picea; species Picea engelmannii. The sequence continues at coordinate 46,216 of ML801787.1, forward strand.
TCTCAATACAACCATTATCATGCCTTGTACTGTTATTTATAATAATTCTACCTTCTAAAGAACATTCTAGAGGAAGATCTTTCTAGAACCAGAAGTTTCTATTAAGTCTTCTTACATTAGACTTGTTAATATGATTAAATAGGATTTATTAACTAATGTCGAACTTTATTACTTGGAAAATATATTATTCTACATATGTGAAAGGTTAGGTAGGTTAGGTCCCTAACATGCCCTCCCCCTTGAAGAATATCCTTCTCCTTAAGGATGGGATGAGGAAATTTTTTCAAAATGGTAGTGGGTGTTAGAATGTGCTCATTTTACCATAGAAAATATCACTATTGTCACCCAACCATAGGCCGAAGCCACCCTCCTAGCACCTTAACCTTGACAGAGAATCATTCTGGAACCAAACCCTACGCTAGATAGCCAAACAAAGGGTAGAGGAACTTTCTCCAAGGATAGCACACCAAACAAGAGCTTATTAGATAGTCTAAACCATAACCAAGAGATAGTCCATGCCAAAATGAAAAACTTCTAGCTGCAATAGCTACAATGACAACTCTCCTCCAAACTTTCGCACAAAACTACCCATCTGCAGTGCGCACAAGTGTGCTCTGCAGTTCTGAGAATACTTGCTAGAATGAAGATTGTCCTCCTATATTTATACTAAATCTGGCAGACTGCCTAGGCTGAATTCTCATTATGGGTACTAATTATTTAGTTTATATTATTTCCTTTAGACGACTTCTTCTCTTGGAGACTAACAACCTAATACAAGTCATTCCCTTGAGCCGACTTGTCTTCTAGGGTTATTAACCAATCAATTATGGTTTTTTCTTTCTTTCGAGAATATTCTATTCTCGTCAGGTTTACACGTGGAGATAAATACCTCCCGCGGCTACCATAATATCAACACTCCCTCCTCGCTAGGGAGGTATTGAAGGTAATGGTCTTGAGCATAAACATACCATTTACCCAATACCATCAACATATTCATGTAGACTATCTTATGATTAGTTTATGAGCACCATCATCACTATCAATGTCATAAATTGCATAATCTCTCAAAACCGTACTCCATCTGAGTAATCAGACATGATGCTGGATAAGTCACTCACTCCATAGAGTGACAAAAGAACCATTCTTCTAATCTAGACACATGTCTTAGAAGAATAAATTTCCTGGACCATTTTTCGTTTGGGAAATATCTGTCCATTGATCATCCATCTAACTGATAATCATTTCCAATAGTGCAAATAGTCTTCAAAGCAATCGAAACAATATCATGCAATAGAACACAACTGTGTCTATCCATAGTAGTACACAACTACAATCCATTGGTACACTACCACACCAGGTAGCACACAAATACTTTATCTGTGACATATAGTCACAATAAGTGGAACACATCCACCACAATAGCATACATCTACTATCTAGAGACACACAGTCTCCATAACAATCATCTAATATCAACCTGCATAGAAAACATTGTTATTATATAAACTGAATCATTTGGGCCATTCTTCCACTCACATCTGTGAGATCTTGGAAGAGCATCTGCCCTTAGAAGATAAAACATCAATGATGAGCTATCTAGACTATTCTTCTCAAGCAAGGAAGAATAATTGTCCTGATTTCTCAGCCTGTATCATTCCCCACCCTAGGCCATTCCTCCATCACTAAACAAAGTGAAACCTGCAGATAATGAGTCTGCCCTAGGGAATGTCTGTCCCTGATTGTTGAACCTGGACCATTCACCTATCTAGGCCATACCTCTAGCACTAAACAAAGTGCAACCTGGAGAGAATGAATTTGACCTAGGGAATGTCTGACCAAACGACTTCCAAAGGAAATGACTATCCTGCACCAACCTCCAAAATGGACCATTCTTTGAAACTGCTCACAACTGTGAGCTTCAAAAGAATGAGTGTCCGGTGAGGCAGAACAGTCTTCTGGAGTAATTGTCAAGAAGAGAGATTGTCCTAGATAATTCCCCATGTTAACTACAATGGGAAATCACTGTTTATGGTACATCAACAGTCCATCGAACCATTTTCAATACAAAAAATGAACTTTTGATCTGGACAATTTTCTGAACTGGAAAAGGCCTTTCTATCAGGAATCTCAAACCACTTTCCGAATTGAAAAGGAACTGCATATGGTAGACCATTTTTCAAACTGAAAAATGAATAACACATCAGTGCTCCCTCCCAAACTGGGAGTCATTTATTTCTTTTTCAATAAGGAGGTTGTCTCCACAAGATCCAACTTGAGTACTCAAACTCTTTCATCTTGGAGAAAATATTTACCAAAATGTCTTCTTATCTGCTCATCTGTGGAGATATATATTGGAGAACCACTTTCTCCTTTCTGGACTTCATCACAGAGAATGTAATTCTTGATCCCAAGTGTACTTCATTTTTTTTGGAAAACTGGATTTCTCTGAATGCTTCATATAGGTCTAATAAATAAAGTATATCATTGCTTGATTCCATAGACAATATCACTATTATCGCTATTGTCAGCCCCTTGAAGAATATCCTTATCCTTAAGGATGGGATGAGGAAACTTTTTCAAAATGGTAGTGGTTGTTAGAAAGTGCTCATTTTACCATAGACAATATCCCTATTGTCACCCAACCATAGGTCGAAGCCACCCTCCTAGCACTTTAACCTTGACAGAGAATCATTCGAGAAGAAAACCCTATGCTAGATAGCCAAACAAAGGGTAGAGGAACTTTCTCCAACGATAGCACACCAAACAAGAGCTTATTAGATAGTCCAAACCATAACCAAGAGATAGTCGAAGCCAAAATGAAAAACTTCTAGCTGCAGCAGCTGCAACAACAACTCTCCTCCAAAATTTCACACAAAACTTCTCAACTGCAATGCGCACAAGTGTGCTCTACAGTTCTGAGAATGCCTGCTATAATGAAGACTGTCCTCCTATATTTATACTAAATCTGGCAGACTGCCTAGGCCGAATTCTCATTCTGGGTACCAATTGTTTAGTTTATATTATTTCCTTTAGACGACTTCTTCTCTTGGAGACTAACAACCTAATACAAGTCATTCCCTTGAGCTTACATGTCTTCTAGGGTTATTAACCAATCAATTAGGGTTTCTTCCTGCTTCTGATAATATTCTATTCTTGTCAGGTTTACACGTGGAGATAAATACCTCCCGCAGCTACCATAATTTCAACACTCCCTCCTAGCTAGGGAGGTATTGAAGGTAATGTTCTTGAGCACAAACATACCATTTACCCAATAGCATCAAGATATTCATGTAGACTATCTTATGATTAGTTTATGAGCACCATCATCACTATCAATGTCATCAATTGCATCATCTCTCAAAACCATACTCCGTTTGAGTAATCAGACATGATGCTGGATAAGTCACTCACTCTATAGAGTGACAAAAGAACCATTCTTCTAATCTAGACATATGTCTTAGAAGAATAAATTTCCTGGACCATTTTTCGTTTCGGAAATATCTGTCCATTGATCATCCATCTAACTGATAATCATTTCCAACACAACAAATAGTCTTCAAGGCAATGGAAACAATATCATGCAATATAACACGACTGTGTCTATCCATAGTAGTACACAACTACAATCCAGTGGTACACTACCACACCAAGTAGCACACAAATACACTATCTGTGACATATAGTCACAATAAGTGGAACACATCCACCACAGTAGCATACATATATTGTCTAGAGACATACAATATCCATAACAATCATCTAATATCAACCTACATAGAAAACATTGTTGTTATATAAAGTGAATCATTTGGGCCATTCTTCCACTCACATCTGTGAGATCTTGGAAGAGCATCTGCCCTCAGAAGGTAAAACATCAATGATGAGCTATTTAGACTATTCTTCTCAAGCAAGGAAGAATAATTGTCCTGATTTCTAAATCTGGCTCATTCCCCACCCTAGGCCATTCCTCCATCACTAAACAAAGTGAAACCTGAAGATAATGAGTCTGCCCTAGGGAATGTTTGTCCCTGATTGTTGAACCTAGACCATTCACCTATCTAGGCCATACCTCTAGCACTAAACAAAGTGAAACCTCGAGAGAATGAATTTGACCTAGGGAATGACTATCCGACCCATTTCCAAAGGAAATGACTATACTGCACCAACCTCCAAAATGGACCATTCATTGAAACTGCTCACAACTGTGAGGTTCGAATTAATGAGTGTTCGGCAAGGAAGAACAGTCTTCTTGAGTAACTGTCAAGAAGAGAGACTGTCCTAGACAATTTCCCATGTTAACTACAATGGGAAATCACTCTCTATGGTACATCAACAATCCATCGAAGCATTTTCATTACAAAAATGAACTTTTGATCTGGACCATTTTCTGAACTGGAAAATGCCTTTCCGTCAGCAATCTCAAACCACTTTCTAAATTGGAAAGGAATTGTTGATGCTGGACCATTTTACAAACTGAAAAATGAATTTCCATAAATCAATAACACATCAGTGCTCCCTCCCAACCTGGGAGTCATTTATTCCTTTTTCAATAAGGAGGTTGTCTCCAGAAGATCCAACTTGAGTACTCAAACTCTTTCATCCTGGACAAAATATTTACCAAAATGTCTTCTTATCTGCTCATCTGTGGAGCTATATATTGGAGAACCACTTTATCCTTTCTGGACTTCATCACAGAGAATGTAATTCTTGATCCCAAGTGTACTTCGACTTTTTTGGAAAACTGGTTTTCTCTGAAGGCTTCATATAGGTTTGATAAATAAAGTATATCATTGTTGGATTCCATAGACAATATCACTATTATCATTATTGTCACCCCCTTGAAGAATATCCTTCTCCTTAAGGATGGGATGAGGAATTTTTTTCAAAATGGTTGTGGGTGTTAGAATGTGCTCGTTTTACCATAGAAAAAATCACTATTGTCACCCAACCATAGGCCGAAGCCACCCTCCTAGCACCTTAACCTTGACAGAGAATCATTTCGGAAGCAAACCCTATGCTAGATAGCCAAAAAAAGGGTAGAGGAACTTTCTCCAAGGATAGCACACCACAAAAGAGCTTATTAGATAGTCCAAACCATAAACAAGAGATAGTCCAAGCCAAAATGAAAAACTTCTAGTTGCAGCAGCTGCAACGACAACTCTCCTCCAAAATCTCGCACAAAACTGGCCAACTACAGTGCGCACAAGTGTGTTGTGCAGTTTTGAGAATCCCTGCTATAATGAAGACTGTCCTCCTATATTTATACAAAATCTGGCAGACTACCTAGGCCGAATTCTCATTCTGGGTACTAATTCTTTAGTTTATATTATTTCCTTTAGACGACTTCTTCTCTTGTATACGAACAACCTAATACAAGTCATTCCCTTGAGATGACATGTCTACTAGGGTTATTAACCAATCAATTAGGGTTTTTTCTTGCTTCCGAGAATATTCTATTCTCGTCAGGTTTACACGTGGAGATAAATACCTACCGCAGCTACCATAATATCAACACTCCCTACTAGCTAGGGAAGTATTGAAGGTAATGGTATTGAGCACAAACATACCATTTACCCAATAGCATCAACATATTCATGTAGACTATCTTATGATTAGTTTATGAGCACCATCATCACTATCAATGTCATCAATTGCATCATCTCTCAAAACCATACTTTGTCTGAGTAATCAGACATGATGGTGGATAAGTCACTCACTCGATAGAGTGACAAAAGAACCATTCTGTGAGATCTTGGAAGAGCATCTACCCTCAAAAGGTAAAACATCAATGATGAGCTATCTGGACTATTCTTCTCAAGCAAGGAAGAATAATTGTCTTGATTTCTAAGCCGGGATCATTCCCCACTGTAGGCCATTCCTTCATCACTAAACAATGTGAAACCTACATATAATGAGTCTGCCTTATGGAATTCCTGTCCTTGATTGTTGAACCTGGACCATTCACCTATCTAGGCCATACCTCTAGCACTAAACAAAGTGAAACCTGGAGAGAATGAATTTGACCTAGGGAATGACTATTCGAACCATTTCCAAACGAAATGACTATCCTGCACCAACTTCCAAAATGGACCATTCTTTGAAACTACTCACAACTGTGAGCTTCGAAAGAATGAGTGTCTGATGAGGCAAAACAATCTTTTTGAGTAACTGTCAAGAAGAGAGACTGTCCTAGACAATTCCCCATGTTAACAACAATGGGAAATCACTGTCTATGGTAAATCAACAATCCATCGAACCATTTTCATTACAAAAATGAACTCTTGATCTGGACCATTTTATGAACTGGAAAATGCCTTTCCGTCAGGAATCTCAGATCACTTACCGAATTGGAAAGGAACTGCTCATGCTGGACCATTTTTCAAACTGAAAAATGAATTTCCATAAATCAATAACACATCAGTGCTCCCTCCCAACCTGGGAGTCATTTATTCCTTTTTCAATAAGGAGGTTGTCTCCACAAGATCCAACTTGAGTACTCAAACTCTTTCATCTTGGAAAAAATATTTACCAAAATGTCTTCTTATCTGCTCATCTGTGGAGATATATATTGGAGAACCACTTTCTCCTTTTTGGACTTCATCACAGAGAATGTAATTCTTGATCCCAAGTGTACTTCGGTTTTTTTTGAAAACTCATTTTCTCTGAAGGCTTCATATAGGTCTGATAAATAAAGTATATCATTGTTGGATTCCATAGACAATATCACTATTATCACTATTGTCACCCCCTTGAAGAATATCCTTCTCCTTAAGGATGGGATGAGGAATTTTTTTCAAAATGGTAGTGACTGTTAGAATGTGTTCATTTTACCATAGACAATATCACTATTTTCACCCAACCATAGGCCAAAGCCACCCTCCTAGCACCTTAACCTTGATAGAGAATCATTCCGGAAGCAAACCCTATGCTAGATAGCCAAACAAAGGGTAGAGGAAATTTCTCCAAAGATAACACACCAAATAAGAGCTTATTAGAGAGTCCAAACCATAACCAAGAGATATTCCAAGCCAAAATGAAAAACTTCTAGCTGCAGTAGCTGCGACGACAACTCTCCTCCAAACTTTCTCACAAAACTGCCCAACTGCAGTGCGCACAAGTGTGCTCTAGAATTCTGAGAATGCTTGCTACAATCAAGACTATCCTCCTATATTTATACTAAATCTGGCAGACTGCCTAGGCCGAATTCTCATTCTAGGTACTAATTCTTTAGTTTATATTATTTCCTTTATACGACTTCTTCTCTTGGAGACTAACAAACTAATACAAGTCATTCCCTTGAGACGACTTTTCTTCTAGGGTTATTAACCAATCAATTAGGGTTTCTTCCTGCTTTCGAGAATATTCAATTCTCGTCAGGTTTACATGTGGAGATAAATACCTCACGCAACTACCATAATATCAACACTCCCTCCTAGCTAGGGAGGTATTGAAGGTAATGGTCTTGAGCACAAACATACCGTTTACCCAATAGCATCAACACATTCATGTAGACTATCTTATGATTAGTTTATGAGAACCATCATCACTATCAATGTCATCAATTGCATCATCTCTCAAAACCATACTTCGTCTGAGTAATCAGACATGATGTTGGATAAGTCACTCACTCCATAGAGTGAAAAAATAATATGTGTTAGAAGAATAAATGGCCTGGACCATTTTTCGTTTAGGAAATATCTGTCCATTGATCATCCATCTAACTGATAATCATTTCCAACACTGCAAATAGTCTTCAAGGCAATCAAAACAATATCATGCAATAGAGCACAATTGTGTCTATCCATAGTAGTACACAACTACAATCCAGTGGTACACTACCACACCAAGTAGCACACAAATACTTGATATGTGACATATAGTCACAATAAGTGGAACACATCCACCATAGTAGAATACATCTACTATCTAGAGACATACAGTCTCCATAACAATCATCTAATATCAACCTGGATAGAAAACTTGTTATTATATAAACTGAAGCTTTTGGGCCATTCTTCCACTCACATCTATGAGATCTTGGAAGAGCATCTACCCTCAGAAAGTGAAAAATCAATGATGAGCTATTTGGACTATTCTTCTTAAGCAAGGAAGAATAATTGTCCTGATTTCTGAGCGTGGATCATTCCCCACGCTAGTCCATTCCTCCATCACTAAACAAAGTGAAAATTGCAGATAATGAGTCTGCCCTAGGGAATTCTTGTCCCTGATTGTTGAACCTCGACCATTCACCTATCTAGGCCATACCTCTAGCACTAAACAAAGTGCAACCTAGAGAGAATGAATTTGAACTAGGGAATGACTATCCAGACCATTTCCAAAGGAAATGACTATCCTGAACCAACCTCCAAAATGGACCATTCTTTGAAACTGCTCACAACTGTGAGCTTCGAAAGAATGAGTGTCTGGTAGGGCAGAACAGTCTTCTTGAGTAACTGTCAAGAAGAGAGACTGTCCTAGACAATTCCCCATGTTAACTACTGTGGGAAATCACTGTCAATGGTACATCAACAATCCATCGAGCCATTTTCATTACAAAAAATGAACTTTTGATCTGGACCATTTTCTGAATTGGAAAATGCCTTTCCGTCAAGAATCTCAAACCACTTTCTGAATTGGAAAGGAACTGCACATGCTAGACCATTTTTCAAACTGAAAAATGAATTTCCATAAATCAATAACACATCAGTGCTCGCTCCCAACCTGGGAGTCATTTATTCCTTTTTCAATAAGGAGGTTGTCTCCACAAGATCCAACTTGAGTACTCAAACTCTTTCATCTTGGACAAAATATTTACCAAAATGTCTTCTTATCTACTCATCTGTGGAGATATATATTGGAGAACCACTTTCTCCTTTCTGGACTTCATCACAGAGAATGTAATTCTTGATCCCAAGTGTACTTCGATTTTTTTGGAAAACAGGTTTTCTATGAATGCTTCATATAGGTTTGATAAATAAAGTATATCATTGTTGGATTCCATAGACAATATCACTATTATCACTATTGTCACCCCCTTGAAGAATATCCTTCTCCTTAAGGATGGGATGAGGAATTTTTTTCAAAATGGTAGTGGTTGTTAGAATGTGCTCATTTTACCATAGACAATATCACTATTGTCACCCAACCATAGGCCAAAGCCACCCTCCTAGCATATTAACCTTGGCAGAGAATCATTCTGGAAGCAAACCCTACACTAGATAGCCAAACAAAGGGTAGAGAAACATTCTCCAAAGATAACACACCAAACAAGAGCTTATTAGAGAGTCCAAACCATAACCAAGAGATATTCCAAGCCAAAATGAAAAACTTCTAGCTGCAGCAGCTGCAATGACAACTCTCCTCCAAACTTTCACACAAAAATACCCGACCGCAGTGCGCACAAGTGTGCTCTACAATTCTGAGAATGCTTGCTAGAATGAAGACTGTCCTCCTATATTTATACTAAACCTGGCAGACTGCCTAGGCCAAATTCTCATTCTGGGTACTAATTCTTTAGTTTATATTATTTCCTTTAGACGACTTCTTCTCTTGGAGACTAACAACCTAATACAATTCATTCCCTTGAGTCGACTTGTCTTCTAGGGTTATTAACCAATCAATTAGGGTTTCTTCTTGCTTCCGAGAATATTCTATTCTCGTCAGGTTTACACGTGGAGATAAATACCGCCCGCAGCTACCATAATATCAACACTCCCTACTAGCTAGGAAAGTATTGAAGGTAATGGTCTTGATCACAAACATACCATTTAGCCAATAGCATCAACATATTCATGTAGACTATCTGATGATTAGTTTATGAGCACCATCATCACTATCAATGTCATCAATTGCATCATCTCTCAAAACCATACCCCGTCTGAGTAATCAGACATGATGCTAGATAAGTCACTCACTCCATAGAGTGACAAAATAACCATTCTTCTAATCTAGACATATGTCTTAGAATAACAAATTTCCTGAACCATTTTTCATTTGGGAAATATCTGTCCATTGATCATCCATCTAAATGATAATCATTTCCAAGACTAAAACTAGTCTTCAAGGCAATTGAAACAATATCATGCAGTAGAACACAACTGTGTCTATCCATAGTAGTACACAACTACAATCCAGTGGTACACTACCACACCAAGTAGCACACAAATACTTGATCTGTTACATATAGTCACAAGAAGTGGAACACATCCACCACAGTGTACTGCGGTTTTTTTGGAAAACTGGTTTTCTCTGAAGACTTCATATAGGTATGATAAATAAAGTATATCATTGTTGGATTCCATAGACAATATCACTATTATCACTATTGTCACCCCCTTGAAGAATATCCTTCTCCTTAAGGATATTCTTCTCCTTAAGGATAGTGATGGAACACATCCACCATAGTGTACTTCGATTTTTTTGGAAAACTGGTTTTCTCTGAAGGCTTCATATAGGTATTATAAATAAAGTATATCATTGTCAGATTCCATAGACAATATCACTATTATAACTATTGTCACCCCCTTGAAGAATATCCTTCTCCTTAAGGATGGGATGAGGAATTTTTTTCAAAATTGTAGTGGGTGTTAGAATGTGCCTATTTTACCATAGACAATATCACTATTGTCACCCAACCATAGGCCGAAGCCACCCTCCTAGCACCTTAACCTTGATAGAGAATCATTCTGGAAGCAAACCCTACACTAGATAGCCAAACAAAGGGTAGAGGAACTTTCTCCAAGGATATCACACTAAAAAAGAGCTTATTAGATAGTCCAAACCATAACCAAGAGATAGTCCAAGCCAAAGTGAAAAACTTCTAGCTATAACAGCTGCAACGACAACTCTCCTCCAAACTTTCGCACCAAACTGCCCAACTGCAGTGTGCACAAGTGTGCTCTGTAGTTCTGAGAATGCCTTCTATAATGAAGACTGTCCTCCTATATTTATACTAAATCTGGCAGACTGCCTAGGCCGAATTCTCATTCTGGGTACTAATTCTTTAGCTTATATTATTTCCTTTAGACGACTTCTTCTCTTGGAGACTAACAACCTAATACAATTCATTCCCTTGAGCCAACTTTTCTTCTAGGGTTATTAACCAATCAATTAGGGTTTCTTCTTGCTTCCGAGAATATTCTATTCTCGTCAGGTTTACACGTGGAGATAAATACCTCCCGCAGCTACCATAATATCAACACTCCCTCCTAGATAGGGAGGTATTGAAGGTAATGGTCTTGAGAACAGATATACCATTTACCCAATAGCATCAACATATTCATGTAGACTATCTTATGATTAGTTTATGAGCACCATCATCACTATCAATGTCATCAATTGCATCATCTCTCAAAACCATACTCCATCTGAGTAATCAGACATGATGGTGGATAAGTCACTCACTCCATAGAGTGACAAAAGAACCATTCTTCTAATCTAGACATATGTCTTAGAAGAATAAATGTCCTGGACCATTTTTCGTTTGGGAAATATCTGTCAATTGATCATCCATCTAACTCGTAATCATTTCCAACACCGCAAATAGTCTTCAAGGCAATCAAAACAATATCATGCAATAGAACACAACTGTGTCTATCCATAGTAGTACACAACTACAATCCAGTGGTACACTACCACACCAAGTAGCACATAAATACTCGATCTGTGACATATAGTCACAATAAATGGAATACATCCACCATAGTAGCATACATCTACTATTTAGAGACATACAGTCTCCATAACAATCATCTAATATCAACCTGCATAGAAAGCTTTGTTATTATATAAAATGAATCATTTGGGCCATTCTTCTACTCACATCTATGAGATCTTGGAAGAGCATCTGCCCTCAAAAGGTAAAACATCAATGATGAGCTATCTGGACTATTCTTCTCAAGCAAGGAAGAATAATTGTCCTGATTTCTAAGCCTGTATCATTCCCCACCCTAGGCCATTCCTCCATCACTAAACAAAGTGAAACCTGTAGATAATGAGTCTGCCCTAGGGAATGCATGTCCCTGATTGTTGAACCTGGACCATTCACCTATCTAGGCCATACCTCTAGCACAAAACAAAGTGCAACCTGGAGAGAATGAATTTGACCTAGGGAATGACTGTACGGACCATTTCCAAAGGAAATGACTATCTTGCACCAACCTCCAAAATGGACCATTCTTTGAAACTTCTCACAATAGTGAGCTTCGAAAGAATGAGTGTCCAGCGAGGCAGAACTGTCTTCTTGAGTAACTGTCAAGAAGAAAGACTATCCTAGACAATTCCCCATGTTAACTACTGTTGGGGCAATTCAATTGCTTAAATTGCTTTCATTTAATTATCAACCAGGGACACTCGTAAGCTTGTGATGATGCCAACAAAATATATGCAGGAGTAGGCATCTAACTCTAATCTAAGAAAATTTAATCAAATCCTAACTCTTTCATTCCACTTAATAAGACTTAGTTGTTGTAGGAAAGAAAACACTATCTCCCTGTCAGGAGGTCCTCTCAAGATGTTTCACAAAACCTATCAATCGTCAAGATCATCAAGTAAACACTCATGCATTGAAAATAAATACACTTAAAAAGGCTTAGTTGTTGTAGGCATGAAAACACTAGCTCCCTTTCAGGAGGTCCTCTCAAGATGTTTCACAAAGCCTATCAACAATCAAGATCATCAAATAATTCTAATAAAAACAATAAAGCATATAAACCTATTCAAAGCATTAAAACAAGAAGAAAATGCTACTGTGATCTATTTGGAGTGATCTCAATTCTCCCAAGAACAAAGTAACACATAAACTAATGCATTCTAAATCTAAACTAGAGAATGGAAACTGATGTGAAAAGAAATCTTGATTCTTATTCCATCATAAGTTGGATACAATGCTCCAAGAGTCCTCCCCTTGAAATGGAGGAGACACTCCTATTTATACAAAAATTTAAAATAACTTAGATCCACAAATCTCTCCTAGATCCACAAATGTTTCATTTGGTTACAACCATGTGCTCACACATATCAAGTGATATCTCAACAAATCCTCTCACAAATCTCTCTTTCATGATTAATCTCCATCCAAGATACTTGAGTAAATTTCCAGATCTTCATCAAATCTTCAAAGGGTTGAAGAGGAAATTCGAATTTGAGGCTTGATGGTAGAATTAGACTCCGTTGGAGTCTTCAAATACACCTGAAAACATCATGAAACTCATCCCACTTCCATATATAAGTGTAAACATGCCATTTTTCCAATATTTAATCATAAATTCACTCAAAAACACTAAAATAGATGCATTGGAAAATAATATGTCTAAAACCCATGTAATCATGAAAATGGTTTAATGTAAGGCTGTGGGAAAGCGAAATATGGTTAAAATTGAAATGAAAGTGACTTGAAAGTTAAGTGAAAGGTTGGTAAAAAGATGGTACTTTGGAGACACAACAACTACAATGCGAAATCACTGTCTATGGTACATCAACAATCCATCAAACCATTTTCATTACAAAAATGAACTTTTGATCTGGACCATTTTCTGAGCTGTAAAATTCCTTTCCGTCAGGAATCTCAAACCACTTTCCGAATTGGAAAGGAACTGCTCATGCTGGACCATTTTTCAAATTGAAAAATGAATTTCCATAAATCAATAACACATCAGTGCTCCCTCCCAACCCGGGAGTCATTTATTCCTTTTTCAATAAGGAGGTTGTCTCCGCAAGATCCAACTTGAGTACTCAAAACTCTTTCATCTTGGACAAAATATTTACCAAAATGTCTTCTTATCTTCTCATCTGTGGAGATATATATTGGAGAACCATTTTATCCTTTCTGGACTTCATCACAGAGAATGTAATTCTTGATCCCAAGTGTACTTCGGTTTTTTTGGAAAACTGGTTTTCTCTGAAGGCTTCATATAGGTATGATAAATAAGGTATATCATTGTTGGATTCCTCTTTGTTTCCTGCTAGCTCACAACATCATGGAAAGGGTCAAACTAGAACATATCCAAGTGGTACTTCTTTGGCCATCACGAGAGTTTGTCATGGATTAGCGATCCATCATCCTGATCTTCTAAGTAACCATTTTGATGCAATATATTTATTATAGAAATTTCTTCACCATGCTTCTATTGTGCATTGGAGGTTCTCCACCATGTTGTCTTCTTTCATCTGCATACACGTGCCTCTTTCTATTATACCTCAAAGCCTTGAGGTTTCTCTTCATACGCTCTTTGTTCAATTTCTTTGGAGAACAATCTTCGCATTCATCTAATGTAAAACTCCAACCCATGGATATTGTAGATGATATAATGACTCAAGTAGAGGTATGTATGGTTTATTGGAACAAGTAATCATCATAGTCTTCTCCCTCCATCTGGGAGAACCTCTAGTTCTGGATCTTCCAATTCTTACATTCATAAGTATTTCATACATTGTTCTTCATCAAAACTTTCAGTTCCTCTGCTTGATTTCTTTTAGTGAGTTCATATCAGGCTGGTAATATTGTGATTTTCGATACAATGACTGGTTGTTCTGGCTTCTCTTTATTTCTTGGAATCTTCATGTTCTTCCTCATGTTTTTATTTACCTCTTGGGTCCGTGGAATTTTCTATAGTTTCATGCTCTGAGGATTCCATCTTCTTCCTTTTGTCGTAGGATCATGGATGTGGATGGACAACTAGGGATACTTTAAGTCTTATTTTCGGACAAGGCTTCTTCTAAATTCAAACTGAACACGTATTGTTTTTCATGGCTGCTACCATGGATATATACTTCATCATCTTCACTAGATCATAGGATTATCTCCCTTCTAATATTTGCTTCATATATGAGAGCATGTTTTTCTTTTGGAAGTATATAATTGGCTCCCTCCATCTAACATAATCCACGCTTTTGTTTGCATCCTTATTGCCTTCTGCAAGGTGTCATAAGTATATCTCCAATTTCTTCTTGATTGTTGATTTCGACTTATCTTGTAGCTATCACTTATGTAATAACTTCCACATGATTTGTTTGATGTAATTCATCCTTTCATGTGTATTGTCTGACTTGTATTCATAATGATACCAATCCTTATCTTGTTGTTATTCTATAGGTATAGTTCTTCTTGGAACATATTATATTCTAAGAGATAGATATACAATATATATACATAGACTATGCAAACAAGATATGTACAAGAACTATGAAGAATATTGTTACCTTGTCTTTAGAGGAAGACATCTGCTTTATCCCGCTTGGTCTTCCTTGAGGGTTTCCTTACTTCGGAAACTAATTCTTCGTGTGTCTCCTTCCTTTTCTTTAGCTTGGGACAATGATTCTTGTAGTGACCATATTTTCAACAGTTGAAGCAATGTATTTCTGACATATCTTTCTTTTGATTTGTCTTATTTTCAAAATTGCTTTTGTTCCTGGAATTCTTGAATCTTGTTGTGAAGGCTTGATCATTGTATTTCTTTTGAGGTTTCTCTTTTTCACTGATCCTTGATTATTTTTTAGCACAATAATTCCAAAATTCTACAAATGTAGAATACTCCTTCCTTGTGTTCATGCTTACGGAAAATGCATCCCATGTCTTGGGAAAACCATTGAGTACTACGTTTACCAATTCCTTCTTTGAAATGATCTCTTCAATATCTTGTAGTTCATCTCTTAACTGAGATATTCTCGCAAAGTATGATGCTATGTTGTCATCATCATTCATCTTCATGTCATGGAGATCATTCTTTAGACTCATTACTTATCCAATGTTTCTAACTGAGAAGAGATTTGTTAGGGCATTGTACATATTCTTTGATGAGTCAAAATGGGAGATGTAGGGTATCGAGTGGTCTTTTATATATTCCACTATGATACTCATGGCATTGATGTCACTATATTTGAACTTTTTCATAACCACAACGTTATGTGGTTCTTTCACTTTTACTTCTTCAAATTCTAGTTCCACGATCTTTCCTTTCACGATATCCAACACTTTATTCTTGGAAAGGATGAGTTCAATCCTTGTCTTTCACGTTATGAATTTAGAAGCTCCATTTAACTTGTTTTCTGACTTCATAGAGTAGGTCATGGCTTCTTTGACTTGGTCAACCCTAGATTTGACCAAAAATTCAAACTTGACGTCTTAGCTTGCTGAGAGTACCAGGAGATACATTAGGCTAGGGTGCACTGGTCTATCTGGAAATTAGATCAATCCCTTCTCTTAAGGTGCCTCAATGAGAGGGTTACGGTTTCTGCAACTGCATCTTCTAGTAACCCTAGCGACAGTGCTTTGGTGACTACTCTTGCTAGAAACCCTAGTGACAGTTCTTCAACAAGCTTAATATCCTTATGGCTATGCTCCCTTCCAGTGGTTAGACTTAATGAAGGAGGTGTGGGCCCATAAAATTTTATTATGTGCTCGTTTTACCATATACAATATCACTATTTTCACCCAGCCATAGGTCGAAGACACCGTCTGAGCACCTTAACCATGATAGAGAATCATTCCGGAAGAAAACCCTTGGCTAGATAGACAAAAAAAGGGTAGAGGACCTTTCTCCAAGGATATCACACCAAAAAAGAGCTTATTTGATAGTCGAAACCATAACTAAGAGATAGTCCAAGCCAAAATGAAAACTGCTAGCTACAGCAGCTGCAACGACAATTCTCCTCCAAACTTGTGCACAAAACTGCCCAACTGTAGTGCACAAAAGTGTGATCTACAGTTCTAAGAATGCCTGCAAGAATGAATATTGGCCTCCTATATTTATACTAAATCTGGCAGACTACCTGGGGCAACTTCTCATTCTGGGCACTAATTATTTAGTTTATATTATTTCCTTTAGATAACTTCTTCTCTTGGAGACTAACAACCTAATACAAGTCATTCCCTTGAGCCAACTTGTCTTCTAGGGTTATTAACCAATCAATTAGTGTTTCTTCTTGCTTCCTAAAATATTTTATTCTCATCAGGTTTACATGTGGAGGTAAATACCTCCCGCAGCTACCATAATATCAACAGTGGGATCCCAGGTGGTATCTTTCAGAGCTATGTCCTTCCACCGAACTAACACTTCCTTGACAGTTTGTTGATGGAGATGACTCACATGTTGGTCTAAGACTACTTGGGGTTGCAACCAAATGGAAACTTCTTCATCCAACTCAAGGAGACTGGTTTGAGTCCGACACTTATTTGCAATCACTTTATTTAAGCACAAGATATGGAAAATAGGATGGAGCATCTTAGAATGACTTGGAAAAGAGAACTAGTAGGCCATTGATTCTACTCACTTGAGATTTGTAAAAGGAACATAAATTTGGGGGTAATTTTGTGACAGCGTTCAAATTTGAGTGAAGTCTTCTTATAAGGTTGTAGACAAAGAAACACATGGTTCCCTTGAATGAATCAACATTTAGAACAACCCTGATTTGCTTGCTGCATGATGCGATTCTGAGCCAGTACTAAATTTTCTCTGGATATTATTGAATGACATGTCACATATGGAAAATGAACCAACTCCCATTTTGTGTGACAACACTTCAACAATTACCTTGTCGAAAAACCACATTTTTCACAAAAAGAGAAAACACATCGACACTCACTATTAATTCATATGCGAGCTTTTCAACAATGGTGAAATAACTCTACAATTTTGTGGCTCATGCGATCAACTCATAGACATCTTTACAAATCCCTTGGGAAAAACCATGTTTGATTTCCAACGACAACACTAAGGTATTTTGAGTGTTGATGCTTGTAACCATTGAGTTTAACACAGAGTGTTAATTATAAAATCCAACCATTAGATGACTATACATTGCTACCTCTTGTGGACAATTGTACCAGTCTATTGTCTTATCCTTTCTCGTTCTTGATTGTTTGTTACACTTCCGTTATATATTCAATTCTTTATCTAATACAAAGTGCACTCTGCACATTCCTGTTTTTTGCATTCTTCTCTATTTATACTCTCTTTCTTTAACTTTGTCTGCACAATTTCTCAATTTGTTGGTGAAATTACATTGAAAAGATAGGATTATCCAGAGGATCCAACTCTCATAGGGATGGAATTTGATGGTAAATTTTCCATCATCGACCTATTTTTTTGTCAAGTGCAGTTAATAATTTCACATAATCATCAATATTCTTCATAAAAAAAAGTAAAATAGGCATTACAGTTCGCAAAACAGTTAAATTTGACAAGATTTTTCATTTTCAAACTCCAACCCTATGAATGGATTTTACTCCAATTATACTCCGATGGAACCTGTGTGTCTCGATCACACCTTTAATAGATGACTTCACATTTTGCAGTGCACATGTCACATGGTGCAAATAACGTTTGTCCAACTCCATTGTTTTATCGTGAGATATTTGATACCTCACCTTGGGTTTCTAACTTGGCCCCATCAAGAACCTTACTCTCTTCTCTTCCAGGTTTGTAGCACATAAAGTTTGGGTGGTCCATTTTATTTCATTTTTATTTTTATTTTTATTGGAATTTGGCAATATAAATTTGGGTGAAATAACAATTTTATGTTGTTTAAATTGTATTTTTGAATGCATAAATAGATTCAATCTTTGAAAAGTCCGTGCAACATTCATACTATACAAACTCAACCACTTAAATATGCATTTCCAACAATTTCTTAAAAAACCACAAAAGTAGAACATCTTTACTATGCTCATAAAAAAAAAACATTTTTACTATGCCCATAAAAGCAGTGTAACATAAACATGCACATTTATGTTTTTTATGCCAATAGGTGTAGACCTATTGGAAATGGCCAAATTTAATGGTGTTTTAATCAGAGATGGGATTTTAATGGACATGGTTTCATATGCTCTCGTCCCAATAAATGAAGGGTGTGATTTCAACCATTAACTTCCTTGCAGGACAAATCATGTTAGTTCGTCATTAAAAAGAGTGATTAGGGGGATTGACATTATAATTACCAGTCACATTATTAATACCAACTTTAATAATTTCTAGTAGGGTTTTATGGTGAGTGGCGATGTTTAGGGTTTTTTATTGATTATGTTTTAGGTTTTTTACTATATTTCTTTACCATGCTTTGGGGAGACATGTGGTAACAATTGCTATGGAGAGTATATATTTCCTCCTTCTACACATCTCCTTAGTTCCACCTCCCATTTTTTTTCTCTTACCCATAGGTTTATATTTCATAAACATAATTTATTTATCTTAAAAGTTATAAAATACCACTTACATGTTTATCGGTGGAGACTAAGTGAGTAAAACCAACTAATACCTATCGACATTCACCAACCATGAGTTAGTGGTTGTGCTAGTTTTAATATACAATCTATACATTATACCTTGAGACGGTTCAATGTTGTAAGCATATGCCCACAATCACATAATTGCGCCAAATGAATTCTACAGGAATATATTTTCATGCAAACCTGTCAACTGATTGATTGTCTTTCAAAAACTGTCCCTTCAAAACCGCCCCTTTTTCATCACCTTTTATTCATGAAATGAAGACTTTAAAACCTTCTCCTGAAATGAATTCAAACTATTTATTAGAAGTGATACTTGATATATTAAAATTAAATATTAATAATATTCTTACTCGTGATGTGCCCCCCATCGCCTCTGTCAATTTTGGCACATGCCCTGAAAATGCAGCAGGAGGCATGGGTTTGGCTCAACCCACTAGTTGTTTCTCCTCGAAATGTGTCCTCATATCCTTTAAACCGAGGGCTTCCTGCATTATCTTCAAACGGGTGATCCTCTAACATATCTTCATTTTTTGCATGTCCAAGTCATCCCAGAACACCTGCAACACTTTCAGTATAAATAATGCACGTATTTCTTCTAGGAACCATTACTCATGGTGCATGTTTTATTCCAAGTCCAACTAGTATGGCATTGATGCTTATTATTCTATCAAATTCCTCTCCATCAAAGTCCATTATTCTCTTGCACTTGCTCTATTCTCCAAGGATTCCCTCGTTTTTGTTCATAGTATCCAATTTCCCATATTTGGTAATCATTATGTTGATGAGCTCGATTACATCCTCTTATCTACTCACATCGCAATGCACAAGATGTTGTAGTAATAACCAAAGAGGCGGAGAGATTATTTTGCACCGTGTTCTGTAAAAGGATGAATGAAAGATTCATCGATTTCTCGCACACCTCCTGTAATAATTTCTATCGAGATTCAACCTCCTCAATGACTCCGTTGATATTCCTGTACCTGCCTCCTATTGCTTTCTTTATTTTTTCCCTATTGTTATTATGTTATTATTATTATTATTATTATTATGTCATTGTTATTATTACGTTGTGGGTTCGACTCTTAACAACACCAAAACAATATAACTAAAGAAATATACGTCATTAATAGCTATCTTAAGTGCCCATCTATTAACTACTTACAAGGGTAAAAAACATGATAACGTTGTATGTTCCAAAGTGAGAACTACCATAAAGGATCCATGACACTTTCACAAGATGAGACTATGAAGAAAATCTAGCTAAATAATGTGTGAAGGAGGTATGCATAAACACAATTGTAAGCATGATTTAAATGCTTGATTCAATCTGGCCTTTCTGCTTGGGTTTTTCTATGACTATTTCTACGAGTTCCCTCCAATTGCATACATTGACTGAGACTCTTTATTTATTCTCCAATTTCTATCTGATTCTACATACTAACCTCTGAAATAGGGAGTGAATATTTGAATGACTAGATTTCTTTGGATGCTAAGGAAATCCATGTAATCTCGTGTGAGTTGACTTTCACATTATCTTATGAACTCTTAGAATTTTACAAATATAATAGATTGATTATATGCTAAGTGAATGAATAATAATTGGATACAAGAAAATGAACATGCAAATGTAATCTATGTCACCTAAGTTGTGTGGCTTGGCAGACACCATGTGTTTACACCTATGCATTGTACGATCTCAAAAGGAAATTTGTTTACAACTTTATAACATATATTCTCAATGCACACACCTCGTGGCATGGTTGGAAGATGAACATATCGTGCACTCTGTCTAATTAGGAACTTCACTACGACTTGAGCTGGGTGAAAAGCTATAAGATCATAAAACTTAGAAGTTGTAACAATATGAAAATATTGTATCTAGTTTGGGCCGAACTAACCCTTAACTTGGTTGTGTGCTAAATACACTGTAAGGATATTGAACTCAGGTCACCTAGCAAAAGAAACCCACACCTTAACCGATTGAGCTAGAAAAAAATAACATATAAATCATTACTTTTCTAAAAAATTAAATATAAAATAAATTAAAAATAAGATATATATATTTTATTATTTCAAAATTCTAAAACTAATAAAACATATTAAAATACATGTTAAAGGTTAATCGATTTTGAT
>ML801787.1:74594-147243 GCA_009831015.1 Picea engelmannii
TATATATATATATATATATATATATATATATATATAATTATTTAATTAAAAAATATCATCTGAGTACATAACTTGTTAATAAACTTGCTTAGTTGGTGATGTCTTAAGCCCACAAGTGAATATTTAACTCTTCTTCATAATTAAAAAAAACTTGAGGAAGCATTGTATTTTGAAGCTTTTAATAATTTCATTTTCACATGAATATCTATCTCTTTTCATAAGCAAAACAAACGATTAAGAAACATTGTGTTTTCCCCTTCATCTCTTGTCTTTAATAATTTCATTTTTAATACCTCTTCTTCCTCACTAAAAGAATCTACATTGTATTTTTTCCTTCAACTCTTGTCTTCATTAGTCCCTGCCTTCGGCTGGGGACTCTTATATTTTCTTTGCGGTCAATGATCGCCTATTACTTGATCGATTTTGTAGATTACTTGGTGTGTATTGCATCCAAAAATACACAATATGTTAATGTCTTTTCATATTTAATTTTAACACTATTTATTTTTAAAATATTTTTTTTTTCATATTTATTGAATTTTAGAAATTACATTTTCTAATTGGTTCATAACCATCTGATGTGACTTTATTAGTGTAATTTATTTTTTGAATTATAAAACTTTAAAAAGGAATTAAAAATAACAAATTTTTGAGTGGCCATTTTGACACACTCTCACACTGCACATTGGCATTGCTTTGAACAATGGTGCAGTAGATGTTTTGGCAGAACATTGCTAGAACCAAGGTTTATGTACTCTAAGCCACCACCTCACTACCTTGCCACCTACAAATCCTTATCATTATATTATAGGATTAAACTACACCTTGTTTAGGTTATCTCCAAGGAAGCCTTCTAGTTCTGATTTCATCTCCATATCCGTTTTGTGAGAACTATCATGTTAGCATTCACAATGTAGAAATGAAAAGATCATCTACAATTATGGGTGCTGAAGGTTGCATGTGAGACAATAAACTTTACATAATTAGAAATTGTGTAGTGAGATATTTATACATGATTCAAATGGAAATGAGATTCTTGTTGGAAACATGTCAATGAATTTTTCCATGTGGTCACATGCAGATGCACATGGACATGCATGTGTGCATGCACATGCGCGTGCATGCAATCTACTTATGAATTGTTCATCTAAATATGTTATCTATTCATGATCAGTTTGTGTAACTGAATGATAGATTCTATATATACAAGCATACCCATAGGGATAGAGAATAATGGTGAGGTCAATGCGATCTAGGAGCAACAAGTACATTGTGTGAGGAGAGGATGGTTGTATACCTGGGTTGGCTATTGTAATTCTCCCTTGAATAGAAGAAGACCGATAATAATTTCCCGTGGTTTTTTCCCGATTTGGGTTTCCACATAAATCACTATGTCAATTGTGTTTTTTGTTCTTAGTTTAATGTGTCTTTAATCTTGCTTAGTTTATGATCTATTATAAATGTTTTTTTTTTTTTTCCACTGCCTAACAAGTGGTATCAGATCTTATAGTTGAAGGAACAGAGAGAAGGAGAAAAGAATATGGCTTGGATTGAATGTTCAAGCGGTGAAGTGGAAGTGGAGACCCGAGGACAGGTTTTATCACATCGTCGCGGGTCACCCTATGGGACAGTGCGATGATAGCATGGAAACTTACGAAAGTTTCAAAAATTGCAAAATCGTCGCATGTTGTACGTGGCACACAGTGTGACGTCATCTCAAGAAGCACATTGTACACAGTGTGAATATTTAAGTACAAGGTGCGACTATTTGAGTGCAAATAGTAGCAGGCTACCCATGAACACAGTGCAACTATTTCCTAATCGTCGCAGGTGATCGATTAAACAGGGTGCAACGATCTTAAAAAGGAAAATTTTGAATGGTTTTAAAGATTCAAGTGGTATAAAAGTTAAAGGGTTTAAATAAGACATGGGTGTTTAAAAGGTGGGATATAATATAAAAAAGGTGAAGTCGATATTTATTATATTATATAATAAAGGTGAGGTGCACCATTGTTATGCACATAAGACAAAAGGTGGAGTATACCTTATTTATTTGAACTTGTCTTACTATGGAATTTGTATTAAATATTATTTTTTTAAGACTTGAACTTTAATGGATTTGGGAAAAGGTTTTATCAAGATATAAAAATATTTTTTTAAACCTTTTCACCATTAGTTTTGGGTTCAATTTTGAAGCATAAGGTTATTTTTTTCATATAAAGGTTTGGTTTTATAAGTAGTGGTTTTGGAATTTTTTTTGTGTTATTGGCGAGAGTGCAGAGTTTCAATTTTGAGGTGGAGAAATTCAGTGGTAAGAATAGATTTGCACTATGGAAGCTTAAGATGTGGGATTTTCTTGTGCAATAAGAATTGCAAAAGGTGTTGGCTAAAAAGACAAAGAAACCAACAAGCATGATAGACGAGGACTGGAAGGATCTAGATGCAAGAGCCCTCAGTACTATTTGTTTGTGTCTGGCAGATGAGGTATTGTTTAACATCACTGAAGAGGAGACAACAACAAGTTTGTCAACCAAACTAGAGAGTCTAAATATGACAAAGAACTTGTCAAATAGAATCTTCATGAAGAGGCAGTTGTACAACTTGTGGATGAAAGAAGGTACGAAAATTGTTGATCACTTGAATGTTTTCAATACTCTTATTTGTCAATTAACTGTTATGGAAGTAAAGTTCGAAGATCAAGACAAGGCAGTTAGGCTATTGTCTTTGTTGCCTGAGTCTTGGGATTATCTAGTCACAACTATGTGGTTTTGCACAACATATACCATTGATTATGACACTATTGTGGGATCTTTTTTGTCTAGGGAGATGGGGAGAAGATCTAGTAAGGAAACATCAACAACAAAAGAAATGGTGGTCAGAGGTAGATATTCAGAAGAAGGGAAAGATCAGAAAGGTACATCCATGTCTAAGTCAAAAGACAGTAAGGGTAAGGCAAAATGTTGGTTTTGTAGAAAATTTGGGCATCTCAATAAGGATTGTTGGAAAAGACAACAGGCATCCAAAGAGGACTCCACAATAGAAGCAAATTTAGCTACAAGTATGGTTGATGAAGTTTTATGTGTCTATTGTGTGTCTCCACCTGTGTTCGAATAGAAGGTGTAGGGAGGTGATGGTTGAGTCACCATGAAATAATAATAATAATAATAAAATTGTATTTACTTTGGAGTTGTAGAAATTATTGATTGCATGTAAATGGGCATATGTCTATAAGACCTGGATAGGCATGCCTACCCTTACTTTATCAGGTCATTTATGAAAATTTTATACATAGATTTAGGTAGATTGAATAGGTGGGGGGGAATGTATGTTGGGTTAACCTAGACTCGGTGAAAGAGTTAAATGAGTTAAATTTGTTTTTAGGTCAAAGTAGGTGGTTTTTCGGGTCCATATTTTTGGGTATCCCGTGGTATTGTGTCCATGGATTGCATGTAATGAAGCCTATAAAAGGCTTGGTGAAATACATTGTAAATGGGCTTGGAGGTAAGTGGTGAAGTCTTACTTGGCCAGTTTGGCTGGATTTGGTCAAAGTTGTTCGAATGCAAAGTTCGAGGTGGAGTAGTGTTTGATGAATCTCCTTTTATAAGGGGATGTATATGGAACAACCAGAAAGGTTATTTCAGAATCGCAACAGGAGATTTGTTTGCAAACTAAAAAATCATTGTATGGCCTAAAGCATGCTAGACAAATGGTACCATATGTTTGATTCCTTCCTGGTGAACCAAATTTTCAAGAAGTGAGTATAACCATTGTGTTTATGGTATATTCATTATCTTGGTGTTATATGTTATGCTTGTTTCAAGCACAATCATGGTTGAGAACAACTTGTTGGCTCAGTTTTTTAAGACGTTTGTTATGAAGGATCTGGGAGCAACAAAATAAATCTTGGGCATGCAAATACACAGAGACAGGAAAGATGTTAAGCTTGGTTATCACAATAGAAGTATGTGGTGAAGATACTCAGGAAATTCAGTATGAATAATGTGAAACTGGTAAAATTCCTTTGGCTTTCCATTGTAAATTTTCTTCAGGTTTATGTCCTCCTAATTGATGAAGAAGAAAAGGGTTATATGTCTTGAGTATTATATGCTAGTAGGAAGTTTGATTATTGCGATGTATAAATCGTCAGCATTTCACATGCAGTTGGTGTTGTCGGTAGACACATGGAAAAACCAGGTCAAGAGCATGGAAATGGGTGCTTCAAACACATAAGCACAAGTATCACCTACAATGGTTGCAGTGATTTGGTCTATGGTTAATGATTCATGATATTTGGACAAGTGAATTGTTTTATTAGACAGGTTATTGATGGAGACATAATGGTCCATGCTGGAGTGAATCGTGATGTAACGGTATTGTCAGAGAAGTTGTGGAGCTATGATGGTGTTTGGCTTCTCTTGCAGAGAAGGTGATGGATGAATTAATTAAGGGCATGATATATCAGGTAAATTGTTGTCAAGGTGGAGATTGTTGGAAACATGTCAACGAATTTTCCCATGCAGTCACATGTGCGTGCCCATGCACATGTGCGTTCATGCAATCTACTTATGATTTGTTCATGTAACTATGTTATCTATTCATGATTAGTCTGTGTAACTGAATGATATATGTTATATATATGAGCATACCCATAGAGTTAGATAATAATGGCGAGGTCAATGCAAGCATAATATGTATGTGTAACAATAAAATATGTATGTGCATAGAGAATGTTTAAGGTTATTGAGTTCTTCAAATTGTGTGGCATGGTGTGGGTGTATAAATTTTTGTAACCATCAATGTTATTATTTGGTTATGGGTATATGATTTATTTGAATAATCCTTCCACCGAACTAACACTTCGTTGATGGTTTGTTTATTGATATGACACTCATGTTGGTCTAAGACTGCAACCAAATGGAACATTCTTCATCCAACTCAGGGAGATTGGTTTGAATCTGACACTTCCAATCACTTTATTTAAGCATGAGACATGGAAAACAAGATGTAGCAACTTAGAATGATTGGGAAAAGATAACTAGTAGGCCACTGAACCTACTCGCTTGAGATTTGTAAAAGGAACATAAAAATTTGGGGAAAGTTTGTGACAATGTTCAACTTTCAGTGAATTCTTCTTATAAGGTTGCAGACGAAGAAACGCATGGTCCCCTTAAATGAATTAATGTTCATAATGACCTTGATTTGCTTGTTGCGTGATGCAATTCTAAGAGAGGACTAAATTTTCTTGAAGGGTATAGAGTATGGGTACTCGAACTGTAATATTGTTTTCCATCTCCTGAACCTTGGAGACACCTAGCATGTATGAGAGAAACGACCATGGATTTTTTTCATAGATTGCTTCAAAAGAATTCATGCGAGTGGAAATATGGTAATGTGTGTCGTATTTCCATTCAAATAGGGGTAACCACTGATTCCATTGATTATTTCGGTTAGATGAAAAACAATGCAAATATGTTTCCAGAAATACATGTCTCATTTTTCCATAAACCGTCATTATTTGTTATCATCCATGATTATACATATAGTGTGGTTAATACATCGTTTTCTTCATTTTTAGTGATTAAATGATGATTATATCATGGTTTACTGATGGCGGTTCGTGAAGTGTGATTCTTGTACTGGAATTATCAGTATTCTTGTACGATAACAACAATTCAACATTTTTTCACCAATATTGTCATTTCAGTATCCGTCATTGTTTGGCATATTCACACATTTCTAGTAAAAAAATCGAGAACGTGGGTTTTCTCCGCAGCGACATCATCATGCATACATCTATTTTATAATTCACCCATATTGCATGTGTGGAACTCCATGTTAGGGGAAGTAATTCAGCCAACATTAATAAAAGTTCTAGATAGATAATTTAGGCCTTGATTTGCGTGCAAATAAAGAAGAATATGAAGAATCAAGAACATGGGTTTTGTTTCCATCATGGCAAATTGGGTCTCATAGAAGACATTTTCCAAAAAGAAGGAACGGTTCAGGAGTTATTTTTGGTTCTTTAATTGACATTTGCACAAATTTCGTGATATGTCTAGATTTGATGACATGGCCTTGGGTTTGATGTCAAATGGATGTTTTAATTATCAGATTGAATTAGTGTAAGAAAATTTAGTTGGATTTAGCTAGTGTATTCTTAAAACTGTCTTTCGATTCATTGCTCCAAATTTGGTGCATTCAACGGGAAAAATGAGCTGCAGAAACAATATATACTATTCTCATACCCTTCTTGCGGATCATGGTCTTCATATAGTATAGTTTTGTCCTCATTCTTATAGTGAATCCACTAGATCACCCATTTTTTATATGTATTGTTGTTTTCCATGCATGAAACATGAATTTTGTTTGTTTTCTTCCATGATGTAAAAATCTATATAATTGACCACAAAAAGTAAATGGAGGGGGGGATTGGACGTGGAAATTAAAGTAGGGAGCAAAACATTTTGAAAATCATATTTGAAATGGAATGAAACATTATTGATCTGTTGCAAGTAATTTTTGTTTGAGTTCTTTCCACCCAAACATGGATCAGATTAGGGGCACCCCTTAATCCGATAATGTTCTGGTTGTATATATTTTTTTATATTGCATTTTTAGCCAACTCAAGGGCCTTTGTTATAATTGTGATGAAAAATATTTTCCTGGGCACAAGTGTAAGGAAAAAAATATTTTTATGGCCATCTCTGAGGATGTTTCCAAAGAAGATGTTGAGGCTCCCCCTGTGTCCGAGTCACTTGAACCCATTGACATGACTCAACCTTTCAACCCTCTAGAAGTTGAATTGGTCATTTCCCTAAATGCTCTCACTGGATTATCTGCTCCTCAAACCCTCAAGCTAATTGGTTACATTAATAATCATAAGGTCATCATCTTAGTTGATAGTGGAAGCACCCATAATTTTTTTCATCGTTGCATTTCCCAAGAAACCAATTGCTTTATATGAGCAACCAACAACTTTCAAATCATGATTGTTAATGGCATGTCCATGGAATTTGGGGGGCATTGTGAAAATGTACGTCTCCAAATTGGTCAGTACCACATGAAATATCATATGTTTGTTATCAACATGGGTGGTTGTGATATTGTATTGGGTGTCAAATGGCTAAGGACTATGGGCCCAATTATCATGGATTTTAAGGAAATAACCATGCAATTCAACTAGGAGGGAAAACAGTATAAGTTCCAAGGCATCACAATAGGTTCCCCTGAGATCATCAGTTCCTATCGCACGAAAAATCTCCTCAAAAAAGGTCATTCCAAAATTATTGCACAACTCCATTCCATTCACACCACTGAGATACCCATTGTTCCTCTTGACCTCCAATCCACCTTCTCCAAACATCAAGTTGTATTTTCCACTCCCTAGGTCATTCATCCTTCCCATGGTGTTCATAATCATTCCATTCCCCTTGTCCCTGGAAGCCTTCCTCCCAATGTCCATCCCTATCGTCATCCGTTTTTCCCAAAAAAATGAAATTGAGAAAATTGTTAAAGAATTTATTTCCGCAGGAATTATTCGTCCTAGTACTAGCCCCTATTCTTCCTCTGTGGTCATGTTACTTAAGAAAGAAGTCTCTTGGTGCATGTGTCCTAAATTTCAATCCCTTAATAAAATCATGATCAAAGAAAAAATTTCCATTCCTATTATTGATGATCTCTTGGATGAATTAACTAGTGCCTAGTTCTTTACTAAACTTGATCTTCATTCTAGCTACCACTAGATATGTATGAAACAGGTTAACATCCCTAAGACTGCATTTCAAACTCATGAGGGCCACTATGAGTTCTTGGTCATGTTCTTCGTCTTGGGTAATGCTCCCTCCACTTTCCAAAGCCTCATGAATCATGTCTTCCGTCATTTTGTCTTATTTTTATTTGATGATATTCTCATCTATATAAAATCCTGGACAACCCATCTTTCTCATGTGGATAAAGTTATTCATCTACTCTCTCAGCAACAAATTTTCCTCAAAACAATCTAAATGTTCTTTGGGAGCCTCAAAAGTTGAGTAATTGGGTCATATTTTTGGTAAGGTAGGTGTCAGGGTGGATCCTAAGAAAATTAAATCTATGCAGGATTGGCCTCGCTCCAAGACGCTCAAAATATTGTGTGGTTTTCTAGGCTTAACAAGATACTATCTCAATTTTATTAAGAATTATGGAAATATTGCGGCACCTCTCACTTCTCTCCTTAAAAATAATTCTTTCATGTGGACTCTCACAGCTGATCAAGAATTTCAAGCCTTAAAAGCAATTATGTGCACCACTCCTGTCCTATCCCTTCCTTACTTCACAAAGACCTTTTTCCTGGAATGTGATGCTTCTGGGAGAGGAATTGGTGATCTAAAAATAGGGGGATGACCTTTTATGCTATGCAAGCACCCTCTACTTCATTAAAATAAACTTTACAAGACCTTGCTCAATGTGTTAAAATATGCAAGATAGATTATGTGTCAAGTTTATGCATCTTCTTTTACATGTTCATGTGTGAAGAAATTTTCCTTTAAATGGTTAAATATGTGTTTTAAATAAATACACATCAAACATAACTTGTAGAAAATAAGCCATCAAACTCACAACAATAACAAGATGATAAAGGAGTTCACCCCTCTCTGGGCTACATCTCCTTGAGCCTCCATCAATGGACTTGGCTCTCTAGGATTAGTTTGTCAAAGATTCTTTTAGAAGATACTGCTCAACTCCAATGGATTTAATGACTGTACCATTTAGTTCAAAATACATAAAAACCCCAGAAATGACTAATAAAACTCTGAAAACGGATCATGGCTCATCTGGGCATGACCTCTTCTACATGTGGCCTTAAGCTTCCCTAAGCTTCTTTGTGGTAAAAACACCTGTAAAATTACTCAAATGGATATGAAACCCATCCCAATGTGTTCAGAGCATAACAATTAGCCAAAATGACTATTTAGTCACAGAAAATAGACTTGGGCTCATCTGAGCATGGCCTCAATCAATGAGGGCTTCAGGCTCCCTAGAGCTCTTTGAAACTTCAATGGTGAAAAACCTGCAAAATAAGTCTTCAAATGGATTTGAAAATAGTGCCAATGGATTCATAACGTCCAAAAACCCCTAGCTGGGCTTTTTCGACACCTCGTTTGGCCAAAAAATGAAGAAGATAGGCCTCCTGCCATTTTCTTCCTTCAAGCTTGTTGTCTTTGGTTTGCTAAAATGCACCTCTGTGCATCCAACCTAGCACACCCATGTTTTTATGTGCTAAAACCTAGCACCAGATGTAATCGAAAAAACAGGTGAATTGTAGGACGGTTAGGGCACGCCTAGCCCCTAACTGCCAAAACTGTGGGCATATGGATCACCATGTGACCTCACGCTCATACAAAAAGGGCTAAATTTTAAAACCAACGGTTAAGCGCCAAGTGTCCAAGCATGTGGGTGGTCGTATGGAATTTGCATGTGGCTGGGGCCAACCATTTAAAAATGTGCGAGCAACCATGTAACCGTTTAGAGTCGGGTCATATGGTAATAAGTGTGCAACCGGGGGTTGGGGCTAAGCCCCAGCCCGGACCCCCACGCCAACCATAAAACAATACAAATTTAAATATATAAAAACACATATATATAACAAGGAACATCGTGTGGCGCGTTGGTAGGGTGGACTTTGCAAAGACTTTGACTAGTGGGGAGGTTCGGGGTTCGATCCCCATAGACTCCATATAAATTTTGAACTAACAACCATATACAATGGTGCCATGTGGCAGCCCATGACTAGGCCATGTGACACCACACCATTTACCAAAATGATGCCACGTGTCACAATATCATTCGTCCCAAAATCTGCCAACTTAGAAATGACATGTTAGCACTTTCCACCTCAATGTACGGACGTGCCACGTCAGTTGTACGACCTCTGCCACGTCAATTGTACGGACTGTACAGATTGTACAGTCAACAACTTTTTTTTTACTTGTTTGGCGATTCGAACAGAACGCAATATCTCACTCATCCGATGTCCGTTTGAACCCAAACAAGTTGCATTGGGTTTGCGACAACGAGGGATACACACCTGTTTGTTTTGAGGCAATTACGAGAACTTTTATTTTTGAGCAAAATTTTGACCCCTGGTCCAGATTCTGATCACGCCTTCCCACTGAAAGGATTTTGGACCAACAAAAGCTTATGATTATCTATCTAAGCTTCAATACTCTTCTGCTTCCAATTTCTATCAACCGATTCTACTTGAAAATCCTTTTTTGACAATCACCTGGATACCTTGGCATGCCTAGCACCGCAACTGGCTATGTCCCTCAACCACTATTCTCTGGTTGTTGTTGACCCACTGTTCTCTTTGTACTTGGAAGCTCGCCATCCATCCCACTGAGAATCAAGTCCCTCTTGTGAACTCTTTGGTGTCAACACAATTCTCTCTACAATGGCTGCAAAAACTTTCCTGCGACATCTTGTCACAAACCAAGAAAACCATCAATCTTGAAAACAAATTTATACAAGATTGAAAGTGATGCCAAAAAAGTCTTTTTTCTTTTCAAGAAAACAGTCGCATATTGTACTTCATCAAAGCACATGGCGTTTTCTTGGATCTTGGTATACTCAAAATCAACTTACAAGCCAACAAACACCATCGACTAAACACAAGTCGAAAAACATGATCGACACAACATAGTCATCAAGACAACATCGACACAAGTCGAGACTCATTTGAAACATATCGACCTTCCCAATGACAAGTCCACATTCATGATGCACAACCATTTTACAATCATGAGTCATTCATGATGAACTATCACCAAGCTCATTTTTTATGCACACACAAAAACACAATACTCTCTACAATGGCTGCAAAAACTTTCCTGCGACATCTTGTCACAAACCAAGAAAACCATCAATCTTGAAAACAAATTTATACAAGACTGAAAGTGATGCCAAAAAATTCTTTTTTCTCTTCAAGAAAACAGTCGCATATTGTACTTCATTAAAGCACATGGCGTTTTCCTGGATCTTGGTATACTCAAAATCAACTTACAAGCCAACAAACACCATCGACTAAACACAAGTCGAAAAACATGATCGACGCAACATAGTCGTCAAGACAGCATCGACACAAGTCGAGACTCATTTGAAACATATTGAACTTCCCAATGACAAGTCCACATTCATGATACACAACCATGTTACAATCATGAGTCATTCATGATGAACTATCACCAAGTTCATTGTTTACGCACACACAAAAACACATGCATGTGCATAGCTCTTCAACTCTCCTTCAAGTACAGACATAAGTACATAAACCCGAAACATGTGGGTACATAAGAGATAAATATGAAAAAGATATATGGTTGTAACAAGTGAGCATCATACCCCTCTTTTACATCCTCCTGACGAAGTTGTGCAACAAACAAGAATGACTTCAAATGAATTGCATTCACATGCAACTTGCATCATACAAGTTGTAATAAATCGCTGCAACTTGTCATACTCTCAACATAAATGCATACATAATGTTGAAATGTGCATATACAACAAAAAATGCAAGCCTTACTTGCTCAAGAAATCTAACCATTTCTTACCAAGCCAACTCAATGGTGAATTTTTTTGCTGAAAATCGTCTTCGTGTGAATCATCTTGACTCACATCGATGATGGAATTTACTCTTCCATTCTTGCCAATCTCTTTATCCATCTACTTCTTGTGATGTGGATGAGTGGTTATATGCAATGTCCAACATTGGTCAATGAGATGACCCCACTTCTGACAATGAGTGCAAATCTTTTGCATCCTCTTTTCAAGTTGTCTTTGCTTGTAAAGTTTCCTGAAAGTGGTCAATCTTTTCCAACATTTTCAAACATGATGGTTATATAAACCACAATATGTACATGTATTTTTTCTTCTATTTTTACATGCAAATTTATCATGCTTAACATAATCATAAGCAACTGAATGATAGGCAGAAAGATACCTTGATCATTCACCTTTATCTCCTCTTTGAGGAGGTGAATTTGAATAGTTACAAGCTCTCCTTTGAATACCAACAACAATGTTCTTGTCCTCATGGCATCACAACTCTCTTGTTTCACACATTTTCATTCATCTTGAACGCACTCTTTGCATGCTTGAGGGATTGAAATTGAAACAAAAGTTGTTCTTGGAACTTTTTCCCTTGTCTCTACAACTTTGGAATATGCTCCATCTCTTTTTTCATATCCAAGACCACAATACTTGGGTCTCTCCTCAACAACAATAGGCTCAACAATGCCTTGTGCATGCTTGCCTAACCCTTCACCTTCATAGCCCATTTTTAACAATAACTTGGACCCTATTCCTCTTGTGTGATTTTCAAAAACACCAAAGCATTCATCTTTAGAGGATTTTGAAGATAAACTAACATTACATACCTCATGTTCATGCATGTACTTTGTAAGGGTTTCCTTTGCCTCATGGAGTTGAGTCTCCATCTCATGCAACTTTTCAAGAAGCTGGTCTTTCTCCTTCTTCATGGCCATCAACTGCTCTTGAAGGGAAATGATTTCGTCTCTATTTTCCCACAAATCTTGTACCATATCTCTCATGGTTACAAACTCCTTCAACATCTCTTTGTCAAAGAACTTGGATAATGAAGATGTATGAGAACTATCGATGTTTGAATCTTCCTCCATCCTTGCAAGATATCAAACTTCAACACAAAACTTGCACAATAATACCAACAGCTAAATCTCTAGCTATCAATGGCAATCACATGAGAAAAACAAACTATGCTCTGATACCAACTGATCTGAAAATAGGGGGCTGACTTGTTATGCTATGCAAACACCCTCTACTTCATTAAAATAAACTTTACAGGACCTTGCTCAATGTGTTAAAATATGCAAGATAGATTATGTGCGAAGTTTATGCATCTTCTTCTAAATGTTCATGTGTGAAGAAATTTTCCTTTAAATGGTTAAATATGTGTTTTAAATAAATACCCAACAAAAATAACTTGCAAAAAATAAACCATCAAACTCACAACAATAACAAGATGATAAAGGAGTTCACCCCTCTCTGGGCTACATCTCCTTGAGCCTCCATCAATGGACTTGGCTCTCTAGGATTGGTTTGTCAAAGATTCTTTTACAATATGTTACTCAAATCCAATGGGTTTACTGACTGTACCATTGGGTTCAAAATACATAAAAACCCCAGAAATGACTAATAAAACTCTGAAAATGGATCATGGCTCATCCGGGCATGACCTCTTCTACATGTGGCCTTGAGCTTCCTTGAGCTTCTTTGTGGAAAAAACACCTGTAAAAGTCCTCAAATGGATCTGAAACCTATCCCAATGTGTTTAGAGCATAACAATTAGCCAAAAATGACTATTTAGTCATAGAAAACAGACTTGGGCTCATCTGAGCATGGCCTCAATCAATGAGGGCTTCAGGCTCCCTGGAGCTCTCTAAAACTTCAATGGTGAAAAACCTGCAAAATAAGTCTTCAAATGGATTTGAAAATAGTTCCAATGGATTTAGAACGTCCAAAAACCCTTAGCTGGTCTTTTTTGGCACCTCGTTTGGCCAAAAAATGAAGAAGATAGGCCTCCTGCCATTTTCTTTCTTCAAGCTCACTGTCTCTGGTTAGCCAAAATGCACCTCTGTGCGTCCAACCTAGCACACGCGCGTTTTTATGTGCTAAAACCTAGCACCAGTAGAAACCGCAAAAATGGGTGAACTATAGGACGGTTAGGGCGCGCCTAGCCGCTAATCGCCAAAACTGTGGGCATATGGGTCACCATGTGACCTCGCGCTCATACAAAAAGGGATAAATTTTAAAACCAACGGTTAAGTGCCAAGTGTCCAGGCGCGCGGGTGGTCGTATGGAATTTGCTTTTGGTTGGGGCCAACCATTTAAAAATGCGCACGCAACCATGTAATCGTGTAGAGTCGGGTCATATGGTAATAAGTGTGCGATCAGGGGTTGGGGCTAAGCCCCAGCCCGGACCCCCGCGCCAACCATAAAACAATACAAATTTAAATATATAAAAACACATATATATAACAAGGAACACCGTGTGGCGCGTTGGTAGGGCAGACTTTGCAAAGACTTTGAGGGGTGGGGAGGTTTGGGGTTCGATCCCCACGGACTCCAGATAAATTTTGAACTAACAACCATATACAACGGTGCCACGTGGGAGCCCATGACTGGGCCACGTGGCACCACACCATTTACCAAAATGATGCCACATGTTGCAATATCATTCGTCCCAAAATTTGCCAACTCAGAAATGACATGTCAACACTTGCCACCTCAATGTATAGACGTTCCACATCAGCTGTACGGCCTCTGGCACGTCAGTTGTATAGACTGTATAGTGAGCAACTTTTTTTTTACCTGTTTGGTGATTCGAACAAAATGTGATATCTCACTCATTCGATGTCCATTTGAACCCGAAATAGTTGCTTTGGGTTCGTGACGACGAGGGATACACACCCGTTCGTTTTGAGGCAATTCTGAGAACTTTGATTTTTGAGCAAAATTGTGACCCCTGGTCCAGATTTTGATCAATTGGAGCCTTACTTATGCAAGATGGTTGGCATTTGGCCTTTGCCAGCAAACGATTATCACAACGATATTTGATCTAATCAATTTATGAAAAGGAAATGTTGTCTACTTTTCATGTAGGGGACCTTTGGTGCCCTTATATATTAGGGAAATGTTTCCAGATTAAGACACATAATGAGAGCCTCAATTATTTTCTAGATCAACATCCTTCATCCCTGATGCAACAAAAATGGGTGACTAATCTATTTGGATATGATTATGAGATCATTTACAAGAAAGGCAAAGACAATTTGGTTTCTAACGCTCTTTCAAGAAAATATGAAGATGAAGGGTCCCTTTTTTCCCTCTCCTTCATTGTACCAGATTGGATCCAAGATATTTGCCAGGAATTGCTACAAGATTCCAAAAGTTCGCATCTGATTAAACAATTGCAATCTAATTCTCCAGTTTCCCCAGGGTACTCTTGGCACAATTATGAGCTTCACTACAAAGGCCATATGTATTTAAGTAAATAGTCACAACTTAAATCCACGATGCTTTCTAAGCTTCATGTTGCACTCACATCGGGGCACTTAGGGTTTACCAAAACCTATGATTGGGTCAAACGTTATTTTTTCTGGGATGGTATGAAACATGATGTTCATACTTTTATGGTGGAATCTGATGTTTGTCTATGAAAAAAGGGAGAAACAGTCACAGCTCCTATAACACTACAGCGATTGTCGATTCCACCTGCCATTTGGAGGGATATCTCTATGGATTTCATTGTTGGATTACCTAAATTGGACAATAATTCAGTCATCATGGTGGTAGTTGATCGTCTTTCTAAGTATGTTCATTTTTGTTCTCTTCAACACCCATTTACCACCTCCATTATGGCTCAACTTTTCATGGATCATGTCTTCAATATTCATGGCATGCCTCGTTCGATTTTTTCTAATTGAGATCCCAGTTTCACCAGCAATTTTTCGCAAGAAATATTCAAGAAATAGGGCACCCAATTGCATCTTACTTCTACCTATCATCCCTAGACTCATGGTCAAACTAAAGTTTTCAACAAGTGTTTGGAAACATATTTGAGGATTTTTTCATTTAAAAGAAAATATCATTGGGCTTGATGGTTACCACTATCTGAATGGTGGTACAACACTTCTTACCATGAAACTACTCTCATGACTTTGTTTGAAGCAGT
Organism: Picea engelmannii; assembly: GCA_009831015.1. NCBI lineage: Eukaryota > Viridiplantae > Streptophyta > Pinopsida > Pinales > Pinaceae > Picea > Picea engelmannii. Next base: position 90,343 of record ML801787.1, read on the forward strand.
ATATGGATAAAATCCACCTTCATTTATCTCATACATTCTTGGTGTCTCGAAGGTCCATGCGGTTGACCAAACTCTTACAGTTCGTGAGGCTATTCTTTGTACCCTCAAAGAAAATTTGATCATGGCTCAGAATTTCATAAAGCAACAAGCATATCAAGGGTGCTCTGAACATCAATTTATTGGAGGAGACCAGGTGTTTCTTCAACTACAAACTTATAAGCAAACTTCACTCAAGGTTGAACATTGTCAGAAACTAGATCCCAAATTTTATGGTCCTTATACAGTTATCAAGCGCGTGGGATAGATGGCCTATCAGTTATATTTTTCCATTCATTCTAATATCCATCATCTTTTTCATTTGTCCTGCATAAAGAAGGTGATTGGAAATAAGTTCCAAACTCAAACGAGCCTCCCCGAGTTGGATGAAGAAGGATCCATCTGGTCGCATCCACAAGAAGTCTTGGAACAACATGAGAATCATCTCCATCAACACATAATCAAGGAAGTGTTATTATAGTGTAAATATACAACTCCAATAGATGACACGTGGAATCCAACTACCATTCTGCACCAATTTCTTCATCTCAAGCCTCGAGGATTGTTGGGTACCACTTTTGATGTTCATTTCCACCATATAACCTATGTTTTACCTCCATTTCCCTCTCATATCTCTCACATTCCCTCCACATTTTCTTCAAATTGATCATCTCAGGTACATTTTTTATTTACTTTTTATGATTTGAATTTTTGCAAAATTTAGACATTAAAATTAAATTTTTAGCAGAAATTACGAGATGTTGCAACTTCTCGTAATAGCTCCATGGTTAATATAGTTGTAGGAAACATGGGTGGATTATGAGACATGTGTCATGATCCTTGATGTAAACGGATGGAAAAATTACTATTCTCTTCCCAAGAGATCCCTTACATGTGCTTGGTCAATGTTGGTCAACTAGGCCACTTCAGTACAAAATGCCTTTTTTTTAGCACATAATTTGGGCAATTTTGAGATTCCCTGGGATTTTCACTAATTTTGTGGATCTAAGAGATGAGTTCGACCTTATTAGATTAAATAATGGATCTTATCAACTGATCAACAATTATTTTAGCATTTGTTGTTATGAACACTTTTATAAAAATCCTAAGACGTGGATGGTTAGCAATACTTTTTATTAATATAATTTGCAGACTTGGAGATTTAGAGATCATATTTTTGTGAATGAATTGAATGTGTTTTCTTCATCAATCTATGTTATTAGCATATTTATTTTAGATGGTTCTATTTCAAGCGTGCAAGCAAAGCGTTGGAGGCCCCCCATTGTCAAGCTTGTGCACTCAATTTCTAGTGTTTCATTGTTGTAACATCGGTATGTTTATTTTATATTTATTGTATTTAACTGTAATGTTTTTAAACTTTTATTTTCATTAGAAGTACTTGACAAACTTGTCTGTTGAAGGTTTTGGTGAAATACTATGAAAATACCTTTCGTAAAGAAGCTTGGTTTTCCTTCTACAACAATTAAGTTTTGTTAAGTATGTCATTTACTGAACTTGATTGATTGCTAAGTTTTATAGAACACTATGAAATGACCTCTTGTAAAGGAGTTTAGTGTCCTTTTACTTACAACAACTAAGTCTTGTTAAGTGTGTTTATCTTCAATGCAAGTGTGTTTAAATCTCATGCAAATTTGATTCATTTGATTCAAAAATAGTTTAGATCTAAATTCCATATACATTGGTGTGCTTCAAAGTTCTATGAGCTCTGAATTAATATTAAAATATATGTTCTAATTTACAACGGTATATTGGAACAACATTGGTGTTCTTCAAAGTTCTACGAACTCCAGATTGATATTAAAATATATGTTCTAATTTACAATAGTAGATTGGACAAACATTTTTGGCGTTGTTGTCGGGCAACCACATTTAGATAGAGCTAGTTTAGAAGTTTAAAACAAAACCCCCCAACCACTAAAAAAAAACACCTCCAACTACTAATCCATTTGCAAGACAAGACCTATCAAACTTTAAAAAAAAAACAGGATGCTAAAGAATTTATTTAGAAAAGGAGGGTATGCCACCATAAGGATATTCTTAAATCCTTATCAACAATTTAGAATTGTCACTAGTGATGAAAGTTCATTTCAAAATATAGAAGAGGAGAAATCCATCTATGAAGAGGATCCACAAGAGGAGAACCTAGAATATTTTCCTGGTTATCATTATAAGGAGGACAAATATTCAATGGCTACATCTGATGAAGATCAAACATTAGAGCTAGATATTGAAGAATTTATTTCCTATCTATCACAATATCGCTTGTGCATTCATGAATGTAATGAGAAAATTTTAGAAGAAATTTATGGTGTGAGAACAAAGGTGAGACAAGGAGACAAAGATCACATTGAAACTTGGTTCCAAATACTCACTAGGACACAATACCACTCTATTTTTCGACATTTCTTGGCATCAAATTTGAATGAATAATTGATCTCTCATCTCCAAGCATTCATTAAGGTATATTATTCAAACTTAGATATGAGTTTACTTATGATCTTGTTATGCAAATGGATGCATTGGAAATTCCCCTATACTTGAGGGAATTCTTTCTTTTTTCCAAATAGAATAGGATAGTATAGAGGAATAAATGAATAATAATAAAAAAAATTGCATAATAGAGTTAGTTCAATATTGCAGCAATAAAACTTATTTTGAGAGGATTTTATGACAAAATGTAGTTGGGACAATCCTATTTTGGAGTCCCATATTTGATCATATTTAAAAGTTTCTTCTACACAAATTGTCCCTTGAAATATAGTTTCTAACCCATTTTTAATTTTTCAAATTGGATTTGAAACGGAAAAAAAAAAAATGGCCAAAATAGTTACTAGGTCTCAAGTAGAAAATTCAAGAACAGAGTTAGTAAAATCCTAATTTGAGGGATTTAATGGGAATATTTTCACAATATGTTAATATGGGAGATACACATTAGAATCTAGTTTTCAATTCAATTTGAATCACCTCAATCTGACATCGTATGGAAATGTTATGCTCAAATTACTAACTGCTTGTAATAAAATCTGCATTGTGACAATTCTACATATTGACTATTCATTGACATATTTCACATATAAAATAATATTATATTAAAAACATATTTATAAGGTGGGTATATATTCAAGTCTGTTTTAATCCACAATTTGAATCATCCCATTTGGATTTCATATGAAAAAGTTATGCCACATTTAGTAACTGCATGTCTTAAAACCAGCATGGTGAAACTTTGCCTCCTAGGTCTGTTCATCAGTGGATTTGAGAGATCAAATAAATATACATTAAAAACTTATTTCTAATTAAGGTACCTACATGAGTATAAATTAATCTCCAAGTGGAATCACATCAATCCATCCTTTAATGAAAACGTTATGCTCAAATTAGTGACTATTGGTCTAGAAAGCATTTCACAAACAACTACATCAAGCAGGTTGTTCCTCAGTATGTTTGACACATCCTTTAAACTCACTTTGAATTTTTTTTCTACTAGAAGTATCCCTATGAATCCACTTCAATATAGATTTTGAATCACTTCAAAAATATATAAAACTAATATTTTGTGAACAAGATACCGCCAGGAGGTCTAAGTTGGCCACCACTTCTCAGTAGGTAAATAAATGCATTTTCTTCTTTGTTAATATTCATTGGATTTATTTTATTTTTGATTTGTTTTTTAAAGTATTGGATGAAGAGAGACTGTAAATCTCTCTTCCTCCATCATCTCACGTTTTATTGCAAGACAAATGCTAAGATTTTATAGGTCAAGCAAGGATCCAGAAGGTGAAATCTATGAACCAGTGAATTTCAAAGTCAAATTTTGGAAATTAATACATGAGAGTATGAAATATTAAAGTTAAGCAAAGTGGAATATAATATGACATTGATTTCATGAAAGAAGCTCAAAATCGATGGAGCTTGTTTTAAAAACCTTCTAGTGGATGACCGACAAATACATGAAGATGAATTGAGAACAAGGAAACATATATGAAGTCAATAGTCAAAAGAAGAACTCAAGTTCCATATCATGTCAAAGTAACATCAAAGAAGAGTCTCAAAAATTCTACCATTCATAATTTCATTCATCAACCTTTCTCTATGTTAGTTTCCTTCTTCCAAGATTCATGTTGATGTCCAAATTTCTATCTATTCATCCATCTTACTTTTTCGTATTCATCTCACTTTCCATCCATCTGTTTACCATCATTTCTTACTCACTTTCCCTCCATCAGTTTACCATCACCCCCTCTTCCATCCAACAATTACAATATATATAATAATAATAATAATAATAATAATAAATAAATAAATAAATAAATAAGGGGTTTAGTTGTGAAAATACAAGATGTTGCCACAATATAAATCTGAATTCTCATCGAAAAACCAAGTAAAATTGGTCAATGATAATTCGAAATAAAAAGACCTATTGATGACTTTTTCTTTCTGAATTTTTGAATAAAGAAAAGTTTTTGTATTCTCTCTCCTTATATTGGTAGCAAGCATTTTTTTTTTACCTACAAGCGAAAGACAATAAAAGTTTTTTATCTACATAAGAATTGAGGACAAGTCTATAAATAAGGTAAAGGAAGGAAGTGTAAAATTTTTTATTTTTTGAGACCCTTCTGAAGATTTCTAAAAAGAATTCTATAAACATCAACACAACCTTTTGAAGAAATTGAAGTTTCAGAGAAACCTGTATCTTATCTAGCAGAGGGACCTGAAAGTTTACTTCAACAAAATATTCCAGTAGAGGGACTTGTAGTCTATTCCAGCAGAAGGACCTGGAAGAACTTCAACAAAAGTAATTTGTCATATTATAATTGCAGCTTAAATGAGATATATTGTAAACTTGAAAACTACAACAACTCCAAATTCAGTGAAAGACAATGTCGTGGACGAGAGATATTGAAAACTTGAAGATCTTGAAGACTACAACAACTCCAAATTCAGTGAAAGACAATGTCATGGACTTGAATATTAGGCAGCTTCTCCAGCAACAAGAAGAAATATGTCGAAATATATGACAAGGCATAAGCAAAAATGAGCAACTTAAAGTTTGTAAGAAAAAATATTATTCTTAATGTTTTTAACTTTTGCAATTCTTCATTTAAAGTAGTGATAAAGTACCTATTTCTATCCTCATTTCCTTACACTCATTACCTTACATTCATAACCTTGAAATTTTAATTTTGTTCCCTTTATAGTCCATCTCTTAAAAATCCATAAAATATCCATTTACTCCACATACCCTAGTCCTGTCTTCATAGCATCAATAAATTAGTATTTAATTCATCCAACAAAGGGAGGAATAAGGGGAAGAATGCCAAAATGATCACGACATTGGTACTCTATTTTAATCTGCTCCAGGGAAGAAAAAAGGGAAGCCTAAAAAACAGAGTTAATCAATGATTTATCCTCTTTAAAAGAAGCTCAAAGAGTATCCTTGCAGTAGATCTAAGGAAGGCATAAATCATAGCAAAATTGGGAGGAGAATTGAGGAAGAAATTCTTGTCAAAATAGGGTACTGAAAGTAAATGAATATTTGTTCACAAGCTAGGTTTAAAAGGGAGTCGTAACAACTAATTTTCAAATAAACTTAAACAAGAGTTTGTGATATCAAGAAATGCAATATAAAGTCTGAAGAAACACTTTCAGTAAAATTTATAAAATATTATAGAGCATATTAAAATCAATTTTTTATGTTGAAAAGGCCATCTACAGCCATATATGCGCTCTTCTTGATATAAAAAATTCCAAATTCAAAAAATGATCATCCTTACCCTGTTTTACATTCATTATATTCATATTTGATGTTGAAAACCATGCATTGCACTTATATAAAAAATTACAAATTCAAAAAATGATCATCGTTACCCTGTTTTACATTCATTATATTCATATTTGATGTTGAAAACCATGCATTGCACTTATTTCACTCCTATGATAATCAGGAATTGCCTCTGATTGAGTTTTAAAACCCTCATCCACATTCACTTCAACACACTCTAGTACTGTTTATATCTCCATGATTTATCTCACCTCTAAGCATTGTTGAAGAGTTGTGTATTAATGAGATTTGAACCCTTGATGCCCCATGACTTCATTTGATATCTCTAATTATATTTCCACACTCTCCTCAGCAACGATTTCTCCCACATTCTCCTCATCAATACATATCAACGCATTTCATCTCTTGCCTATGCATAAAACACGACCTTACATAAATTTGTATGTTAACAATTTCATTTGTTAAACATACAAATTCCATTCCCTACGCTAAATAAAAACAAAATCGAAGGAATGAAGGAGTAAATCGAGATTTGAGATATTGAGCAACTCGAATCAGGGAATAAGAGGTCGAATTCAATTAGGAATCTTTTAGGAGAGGTAATATTACGAATTTTGTGGAGAAAACTATCTCGCTGGCATGATTTCGACTTTCATTGAGCATTTTAAAAACATGAAGGATCATTCTAACAGAAAATTGTATTTTCAAGTGGAATTCAAGCAAGACTCAGATCAAGGAAGAGAAATAAACAGAGCTAGGGTTCAACAAGTATTGATTTTCTATCAGAAATTAATCTTTGGTATCATTTCATGTATGTCAAAGAATTTATTTTTAAGAAGGAAAGTAAAAACTTTGTTTTGAAACATAAATTAAAAAAAACAATGTTGAACATAGATAGAATTTAAATAGGGCATCATGAAATTTTTGCAAGAAGGGAAGGGTTTGGAAATTGTAAAATGGTTTCTAGGTTTGAACTAGAAATTTTTTATTCAACCATAGTTCACAAATATTCTCCAGAATTTCTTTTGAAAAACACCAATGGATCTCTTTGTTTGAAAATTTTGATGGGCATTGTGAGGAAGTTAGCATGGAGTTTTTGTTCTTTTTTGATGGTGAGAGGGCCACAGTGGGTAACCTCACCATCATATTATATGATGACATTATTGCACAAGTAACTGGACTACCTCAATGGGAACAGAGATACTTTAAAAGTAAACAGTTTAAAGAAAAATTTTTGGATCCCATTTATATCCAGATCTAGGGCATCATCTCTAAACTGGAAGAAAGGGATTCCAAGGAGTTGGTTGATTCATCCTTGGGATGAGATGGCTTATATTGCCCAGAAATTCATCACTTGTGAGGTGATATTTAGCATTATATACTTATATCAAATCAAGCTTTTGGAGAATTTAAGAGATGATTGTGAAATCAACATGCCCTACTACCTGCTACAAAGTCTTTCTAAAATGGATAAAGGTGTCCAAAAAAAGACAAAAACATAAAAAAAAAAAAAAATCTTTTATCATCACGGCCTCATCAAAATGATTGCTACACATGAGTTACAAAAGAAAAATATTTCAAGGCAACAATTCGTATTCAGTAATGTCTTTGAAACAATAAAAGAAGACCCAAGGGAGGAACAAATCTTGCTTATAAGTGATAATGAGGAAGAGGTACAAACCCTGAAGGCGACAAGCTCAAAACAACCTATTGGGGGAGAAAAACAAGAAATGTGTTGAAAAGAGAGGAGGAACTTCAAAAAAAAGATAATATTTTCACCACTTATGTAAGGAGGTCCAGAAAATGCCAATATGTCCAAAAAGGACAATCGACAAAAAAGGATGATGAAGCTCAGAAAGATCAATATGATTTCCTTCAAACTTTAAAGGAGCAAGAAGAGAGAAATAAGGGTGAGGTGGAGATGCCATATGATCTTCCTATTGATGAAAAACTTCAGAATCTCCAAAGGAAACAAAAGACAAGGAACCTTCAAAGAAAAGAAAGAAGATTAAGAGGTTGAAAAGAACTATGAAAGAGTTGGAGGTGCTTGAGGGGTACCTTAAAAAGAATAATGAAATTCTAAAGTTTCAAATCCAGAAAACCCATGAGGAAAATAAAATATTGAAGAAGAACATAAAACTTCAAATACAAAACATTTTCATTTCCAAGAAAGCATACAAATGGTTTCAGCAAAAGAAAGCATTAAAAGAAAAGTACCAAAGATTGAAAGTTCTTCATACTGCTCAAGCTGATATGGAAATATTTTTACAGGAAGAAGAGGTGGAAGAAGATGATTAACATCATATCAAAGACAATTTTGTGCATGAGGACATGCAATATCTTCCTCTTGGGGGAGATGTTGGGTACCACTTTTGAAGTTCATTTCCACCATATAAACTATGTTTTATCTCCATTTTCTTCTCGTATATCTCACATTCCCTCCATATTTTCTTCGAATCGATCATCTCAAGTACATTTGTTATTTACATTTTATGATTTGAATTTTTGCAAAATTTAGACATCAAAATTAATTTTTTAGCAGAAATTACGGGAAGTTGCAAATTCCCGTAATAGCTCCATGGTTCATATACTTGCAGGAAGCCTGGGAAGATTCTAAGACATGTCGCATGATACTTGATGTACATGTATGGAAAAATTCCTATTCTCTTCCCAAGAAATCCCTCGAACGTGTCTGGTCAACATTGGTCAAACTAGGCCACTTCAGCAAAAAATGCCATGTTTTTAGCACATAATTTGGGACCTTTGAGATTTCTTGGGATTTTCACTAATTTTGTGGATCTAAGAGATGAGTTCAACATTATTAGAGTAAATAATGGATCTTATCAACTAATCAAGAGTTATTTTGGAATTTGTGGTTATGAACTCTTTGTATAGATATCCTAAGACATTGATGGTTAGCAATACTTTTTATTAATATTATTTGCAGACTTGGAGCTTTGGAGATCAGATTTGTGTGAATGACTTTAATGTTTTTTCTTCATCAGTATATGTTGTTAGTAGATTTCTTTTAGCCGGTTCTATTTCAAGTGTGCAAGCAAAGGATTGGATGGCCCCATTGTCAAGCTTGTGCACTCAATTTCTAGTGTTTCATAGTTGTAACAATGTTATGTTTATTTTATGTTTGTTGTAGTTAGATTTACATTTTTTAAATTCGTATTTTCATTAGAAGTACTTGACAAACTTGATTGTTGAAAGTTTTGGTAAAATACTATGAAAAGACCTTCCATAAAGAAGCTTAGTTTTTCTACTACAAAAATTAAGTTTTGTTAAGTATATCATTTAATGAAATTGATTGATTGATAAGTTTTATAGAACACTATGAAATGACCTCTTGTAAAGGAGTCTAGTGTCCTTTTACTTGCAACAACTAAGTCTTGTTAAGTGTGTTTATTTCAAGCAAGTGTTTTTATCTTCAATGCAAGCGTGTTTAAATATCATGCAATTTTGATTCATTTGATTCAAAACTAGTTTAGATCTAAATTCCATATACATTGGTGTGCTTCAAAGTTCTACGAACTATGGATTGATATTAAAATATATGTTCTAATTTACAACAGTAGATTGGACCAACAAGGACAAGGTTGTTTTTTAAGGAGGAGGGTATGTTAGGAACCTAACCTCCCTAACCCATCAAGTAGGTAGAATAATATATTTTCCATGTAATAAAGGAAAATATTAATAAGGCCTAGTAATAAGGAAGAATAAGGGAAATGTAAGAAGACCTAATATAAGCTTCCACTTCTAAAAGAAATTACTCTAGATTGTTCTTTTGGTAGATAGATTTAGTAAAAATAGGAGTCGAGGGTATGGGAAGTTTTGTCTTGGAGATTATTGCAATAGAGCTCTTCTTTGTTGGAGGTTGCCCCCTCGAAGAGGAAAGTGAACATCGATATCATTAATAAAGGTTCTCTTTATGGTGTTATTCTAGTATTATTATTATATTGTTCTCATTATATCATTCTTGTTCTACCATTTCCTACTAAATAGTTCTATTATGCATACTATTTACATCTAGAATATTGTAGATGTGATTGTTAGTTTCTTGGTGTATGTGATGTTATTCTTTTACAGGTTTCTAAAGAAAAAACGAAAAAGACTCCTTCCCTCCCATAGCTAGAGTTCACCAAAGTGAATGATTTACCTTGTCATATTTGCATTTCTTGGTTGGGTCAGGAGTCCAAACATCACTAAAGTTTCATCTGCTACCCATGGACTTAAAAAACAACCATAAAAAGAAAGTGTAATCTAAAATCAAATCAAACATTTTTCTTTTTATAGTGAATCAACATTAGCTAGGCTTAGGTCCTTGGAATAGGATTGGAGAGTACACTCTCGAAGGCAACACAACACAACTTATGAGTCATTATAGAGAATTAAAATCCATTCATGCAACAATTGTGTTGGGAGCCTCCTCTAACACATGAGTTAATCACGAGGTCACATTAGGTCAAGTAGGGAGATTACCCCTCTTTGCTTGTTTTGGTGTTTGTGATATCGCTTCAATCACTAAACACATTCTAAACTTCAGGCTTAGTTACCTTTCCCTTACATGTTCTTTGAACTACAACTATCTTCCCAACCATTTATTTCTAATTGGTAGCCTTAGTGACCTTTCCTAGGGAGCCACATAGGTGACTGTCGGTGGGACGTGCCTATATTACCTGGGTAAGTTCATGGTCTCAGTTCCCTAAGAGGGTGCCCACTTTAATAAAGGGTAATTTCACTAGTCAAGGTCATTTCACATAGATTATTGTAACTTCTCCTCATACCTTCACAACTCAATCCTGTGGGGACTTCATCTCCCCCATAGCGTTGGTTTTCAGAAGTCCCTTGAGCCAATTGGTTTACTTTTTTTTAGCCTAGATTTGATTAGGGGTGTGTTCTTTGATTCTGGGTCTAAATCGGCCTTAGGTTGAGTTGTGCTTATATTTTAACATAGTATATTCATCGTGGCTCAACTTTCGTGATGATCCTGTCGGCTATGAGGACTTGAACCCTCTATAGAGGAACAACCACCTGTAAAGAGGTGTGATATAGTTGATGAATATTTTGAAGGCATGGATGATTTTAGGGGCTAAATTTCACAAATGGGATAGTTTTCCATGGTTTTTCCGAAAAAAGGTTCGCCAATTTACATTTTTTTCTAAAAATGATTCGCCCAAATTCCATAGAATAAAATCATTTTACCTTAAAAATCGCCAAAAAATTATAGAAACTATATAAAATCCTTAGAAGTTTGACTATTTTTACAAAACTATTGCCTAACATTTTATATTTTGCATATTAAGGACTAGTAAGATTAGCCCAAGTTTCTACCTTTTAATATAAATTTCCATCCTTAAAATCATGTCTTCTTGAAGGGATCAAACTTTGGTTCAATGAGATTGGTTTAATATAGGTAGAAGTGGTAGATGAACATCCTCCATAGAATTTTAATCATCGTTTTACTTAGCCATACACACCTTTACTTGTCCAAGTGTGGGAAATTTTTAGTGCACCTTTCTCTTTGTTTATTCACACTCCCACCATATTAGAAACAAGTGTTTCATCTATCTTAGTTGAGGCTATGAGCCCATAATCAAGCAGGATAGGGGAAAATCCCATAGGGATAATCTCGATGATTTCCATGTTTCCACCCCTTAGCTACATTGGACCTACACCATCCATACAATTATCTTATGGTTCCTCAATTTGGGGGATGCCAGTCATGTCATCATCTCCATTTATTAGTTTACAAATAATTTAAACACCCATCGAGCCTATATTGATTCCCACTTTTGAATATTCTTCCAGTTGGGGGATGAGTTTTGGTTTTATCACGGGGGGTGGAATTCTCTTCACCTCCACCATCCGTATGAGAATCTCAGTATTGTCAATAACTATTTCATCTTTTGGTTTGAATATGTCTAGTAGTTTTGGGGTTGTCCTTAGTCAGGTTGGGGGTAACATTACATTAGTAGGTTTTTCAATGCATTCGCACATCGTTCCATGGGGGTACATACCTTAGGGGAAATTGTTCACCTTGGGGAGGTTTTCCATTTGTTACCACATCAAGTCTTGGGGGTTTCTCCCCTGGGACAAACTTCAGGAATGTTTTCACTAGAGGGCACACATTTTCCCTTGGGGGCACCCCCATGGGGCCATCTTTGGTTTTGGGAGAAGTCATGCTCTTGGAGATACCACCATCCCAATAGGATCTTACTATTCAATATCTACCTAACCCTCCATTAGTACCAACATAGGGGGACCAAAATGTTCATTTGGGACAACATAAACTTCACCTCCCTCCCAATATTTATTTGCATTATTTCCTTTCCTCACAATGTTATATTTACCAGATTTTTCATGATTACGAAATTAACCTATCTTCCATGACCCATCATGGCCATAAATTCCTTCCAAGTTTCCATTAGATATTCAAAAATTCAAGGGAAAGCTAGGAGAGGACCCCTCCACACACATCATGAAATATCAGTTATGGTGCTCATCCATCTCATTGATGGATGAAGTGTGAGGATGCATCTTTTCTAGAGATCCCTGACCGAATCTATTGCCAAAGGGTACATTGAGTTGAAAGGAAGTTCTTTTAAAAGTTTCAATGACCTGGTAATGGAATTTTTAACACATCATCAATTTCCCATTCGGTATGAGATAGGAACTCAGCTCTTGACTTCACTGCATCAAGATAATGCCACAAACATTTCTTATCATATACATGAGTGGAGACGAAGACATAGGATGAATGGAACTCATATTCCAAATAATATCCTTATGAGTGGTTCACAAAGTCCCTCTTACCACACATTGCCAAAGATGTAGCTATGGTCGAGGAAACCACCGAGGAGAAGTCCATTTTGTGTTCTCAACAATTTGGCTCGATCTTTTCATAGTCAGGTACACTTTATGACATTATTCCAAATTCTCCTAGGTTTTCGACTGATCCAAGGAAACCAAACATAGGACCCCATGTCGATGGTGTGGTCTGTTATGTTTCACATTCCTTTATGAACCAATTAGATGATTAGATGGTTCAAACATCCATTAATTCACACTTTTCAACTTCTGGTACGAGTTCTCAAACTAATTTATTCCCTACTCAGACCTTCAAGGTGAATTCAATGCAATCCATGCAACCGAAGAATCATCAACAAAGTGGAGGAAAGAAAAAGAGGAAAAAGAAAAAGAATTACAACAATGAGAATGGGACTACCTCTACCCAAAAAACCCAAGAGAGAGGCACTAAGGAAAAGAGGAATAGTCAATTTCCCTGCACAATTTTTGGGGAGGGCCACCCTACTCACCAGTTCCCTTGGAAGGATGAGGTCCATATATTTTTTTCACAACAGTGGGTGCCCCAACAACCTATTGTTTTAACCCATCATTTTCCCCCTCAATATAAAAATATGGTTGTCACAAACCCTATCCCTCTGTAAGGGGACATGGAAGGTACCCCTGATCATCAGGGGTCTTCCTCGAATGCTTCTATCTATATGTGTGACTACACGGTCAACTTAAAAATGTGAGACAATAACTATGACACATTTGAGCCTTCCCATGCTACCTCAGAAGCAACATCTTCTTCCAATCTTGGTGGCCCTATTCAGATAAATAAGCCCTCTTTTGACACACCACTTCACACCCCGACATATGACATATGACACATAATCCTAACATTCGGGCTACCCACAATTACAATATTATGGAAGACTTGGCCCAGGCACCTTGTGTTATTTCAATGCTTGAATTTCTCCAAACCTCCCTACGTAGTGGAAAGCCTTGTTATCTTCCATAGGCGAGGTTGATCCCTCATAGTTGAGTTCGATGAAATTTTTTCATCACAGGTTACTCATAGGCTCTCCCATCAAGTAGACTTCTAGATCAAAGAGAGAACGATGGTTAAAACATCTTCTTAATAGTGGTTGATGAAGGAGCCTCAACTTGCATCATGTATATTTCTTTTTAGAAGGCAATTGGATCCCCTAATCTCAACATGTTTGCAACACTATTTAAATATTTCGATGGACACATGTTCCAACCCCATGGAATAATCACCACCATTCCCATCTGTTTAGGTGGTAAGAATATCTATGTTGACATAGAGGCTGTAGAAGCACCTCTTGAGTACAATCTGTTACTCAAGACTACTTGGTTCCATGTGATAACTATAATTTTCTCGTTGGTATTTAGGATCCCACATTTCCCTCACAAAGGGAAAATAATTATGATTGATTAGCTCAGATTTTGTACCCCAGAACTTGGATCCAATGTGGGGTCAAACATAACCTTTTTCGGTGATACTACACAGTATTTTGTTAACTTTGGTGCGGGGATGTTTAAATATCCTTCATTGATGGGAATATTCTCCTTTCCCCCACCATCTCCCACTGTCAATCTAGGTGCTATCAACATGATTTTTTCATTTACTAGTGGATACCTTGGTTCTTTTGATCCTTGGGTGGTACCTCATTTTCAGGATGTTGATCATATAGAGAATTCATACCACTCACCATGATCGATATTTTCAATCCAACAATCCCATCAACATCTGTAGATATTGTTCAGAAAATCCATCCTCATATGGAGTGTGATCAACCTACTCTGCCTGTGCGGGTTGTTGACTCTCCAAGTTTACATGACTTCCTAGATCTTGAGTTTCCTTTAGAAGAGGCCATCCTAGAATTCATGGCTTCTATCGATAATCCCAGGGAAGGTTAGCATCATCAAGAATCCATCCTCCCAAGTTTGGAACCCATGAGAGTTAGCATGATGAGTCTAGATCTGAGACTAGGGTAATTTGTTGGGTCATCCAGTGAAATCCCTAGTCTTAACCCTTTTCCACCTTGGATTTATTTTTCAGAAATTTCTATTGAATTGTGTTCTTTCCCTTCCATCAAATATTTATTTTTTGTACCTCCTTTATGTTTTGATGGATCCCATAAAGAATCTTCCCTAGCTCATGAGAATACTCATGATGAGTATCTTCATACATGGAAATTCAATCCTATGTGGCATGGCCCCAACATGGTGATCCATATAATGACAACATCGTCTCATGAGTTCATTGATTATGAAAAGGATCCTTGGCCAAATCCTAGAAATGGGCTCTATTTCACAGGAATCATTAGAATTCATAGTGGCTTGTACATAGGTGTGAGGTGTGGGTGACATTTTCCTTTCTCATATCCAAAAAATCCCAAAATATTTTTCCTTTTTGATATTTCACTATGTGTTTTGACCTTGGAATATAGTTTACATGTGCTTGACAGGGTTCTAAGGTATTTTTTATTAACATGGATATTTCCACTAAACTTGAGGTACATGTTCCTGAACTGGCATATAGGGATAGGTTATTCCCAACATTTCTCTCTTTTCTTTATTAACTGTGCATATTTCCAGCACCATGCCTTAGGTTCGAACTTGGCCAGTTGCGACACTAGCCACTCCTTTTTCATGTCGTATTTGGTTCGATAATACCTACTCTCATGGGTTCCCTAGTTAGCACATGGATTTCCATTTCATTCCCTTTACACATTTTTCTGTAGGCCCAGAAGCCCTCCTTTATCCCCTTCATGACTTGAATATTGAGCCTCATTTTCCTCTCTTCGTCTATATTTTGTCCATATCTCGTGGGGGTTCCTAAATTTATTTTTTGTTTCTAAATGGTCTCCTATGATTTTGCTACTCGATTAATGCTTCCCACCACTATGATTCTAGTTTCCCATATCCCTCTTACCGCTATGCAATAACCTTGAACAACCGCTAAGATAAATTAAATCAAGCACACCTTAGATGTTTGTGCATTCTTCCTTAACCTCCTTGATCCTCCCTTAGCTTCTTGGTCATGCTAGGCTCACTGAATTCTAGCTATGATGGATAGAACACATACCTTTGCAGTTGGAAAACATAGCCTTACTCTGAATTCTTCCTCCTCTTTCCCATGGCTTTCTTTTTTTATATAGCTCTTGAAGGAGGCTTGGGACAGGCTTCTAGATATTCTATATACCACTAGAGAATCGAATTATGTGATTTCCTAGGAATTTACCATGAATATCCAACTCATCCCTCACCTATCACCTTGTAACTCCCTGATTCTAAAATTTTAGTAGTGCCTCTCTTGTTGAGCCACTAGTGACCAGTGAAGCCTCACTTGTTGTCTACTAGGTGTCTAGTGAGGACCTCAAAATATGGGATAAACCCTATGGAAAATATGTATTTTGGATTCTATCTTATTGTGGATTCATCTCTGGCCTATAGGGTGAAAATTAAGGCTATTAAAACTGGGAGAGATGAGTACTACACCATCTCCTACTACTTCCTTTGAGTATGACCCATAAAAATACATTTTCCATATACCATTTATCTCTTTAGTATGTCTTTCCAAAGGATCTTTGATTGCTAGGGATTATTTTTATTCTTCATTGAATGTGAGGATGCAACAACCAAGGTCTTCCTCAACAACATATATAAGGTGATTTACATGATGGTTATAGTCGCTAACCACATAAGAAAATTTTGTTTCTCTATACGATATACTATTCTCTCCTCTAATAATTGGTACAATAGCATAATTCATGTCCATTTGCATTGTACCTCCCATCTTTCATTCCCATATTCTTGATAGAAGCATGCCATATTTTTTAGGCACATAAACCACTACTACATCCATCATTATTATTTTGATGGGAAGTTGAGAAAAATTAACTACCATGTCTTTGATCATCCCATCACGTTTTACATTTCCAGCCTAAAAAAGATAGAGATCATGATATGGTCTAGTTATTTCTAAACCCATGTTTTCCATGACTACTTTGGGCACAGGCCTATGTGATGCTCCATAATCAAGCATACAATTGTGCAACATCTTGTCATTTATATTTGATGTGACATAGAAAGGTGCAACATATTCTTCTTTGTCATCTATGTGAGGACCAAAAACTATGGTAGGGGGCTCATCTTGCAGATTCATAGTATCAGGAGGGATTAATGACAATTTTCCTTATATCACTTTCTCAATTTGTTTGTGGTATGAAGGATTTCTATCCAATTCCATCAGTGGGACATGCATATTGATCCTGGACAGTTCATTTTCAATGTTGAATGGTGGAATTGATTCCTCAAGTTCCTTAACTTCTTGCTCTCTCTTTGATGGTTCTCCAACATCCTTAGCCTTGGGAATATTATTTAGTTTGCTGACGTTATCCATACAAAAGATTTAGGTTAGGATTCTTAATATGGGGCTGACTTATTGGCCACCTTCTGTCTAGGTATGAGATCATACATATTATGCATCTTAGCCTATAGTGCATCAACAAACATCCTATATTGAACAAAGGAAAAAACTTATTTGTTTGATTCACTTTTAAGGATTTGTTTCCTATTGTTCAAAGAATCCTCACAATAATCTTGGGTTAGATGTATGGAATTATTTTCCTCTTGCAACAAGTGCATTTTCTATGAATTCTCATCATACTCTTCATCCATTGCTTCCTCCACCAGGTTGTTTTCATTGTCAGGTCTCACATGGGGTTGGCTGGGTTGTTATTCATTTCTTCTTTCTCTCTTCATCAGTTGAGGATTGAAAGGTATTCTGAACAGATTAGGGTTTCTCTCCCTTCATTTTTGGGGATATGTTTTTATTACCATTTTCCATATCGAACATTGACATTTTATTTGTTGGGTTTCTAATTAGTTTGGACATTTCATCTATCATAGCTTCATGGGAATATTTGAATGGATCCGAGAGACCACAATATTAATTTCGTTTTTCCTCTCTACTTGGTATGGATTTTGTTTCATTTTACCTCATGCAATCATATTTCCTTCAAATTCTATTGAATAATCCTTCTTTATCAACATAGTTGGATACCTTATTTTCCTTAATACTATGGAAAAGTTTGCATCAATAACCCCAACATATGTGACTTTAACCTCTTGATGAAAAGGATTTAGGTCTCTAGGAATATTTTTGTATATATTTTTAAATATTATGTTAAATTAAACAATATTCTAAATGGCTCTCTTCTTGAGAGATCCAAATTCGTTCAAGTAATATAGACTATCTTCATCCCCCATTGTTTCATAAATGTAGACTCAAGAGCCTGCCAACTATCTATTGAAGCTATGGGAGTCTCCCTAAACCAATTCCATACATATCACTCTAAAGTATGAAAAAATAGCCTCATGAAGAAATCAACGTGCTCAACAAACAGATTGTCAGTGAAGTCTTGGCAGGATGCTAGGTGTTCTTTAGTAGATTCAGTTGGTTCACCATCATATTTTGGTAAGAGATTCAAATAGTTTTCAAGGATATATTGAATGTGCACAGGAAAATTTAATGGGACAAATATAGATATGACCCAAGGATTTAAAGGTAGGGGGGAGGTTGATACCCCCCCGCACCCCCCCACCCCCCCTTCCTCCTAAGTTTCCAATAAGGGTCTGCATAATGAGGTTATTGGCTTCAAAGGATAGAGGGTTTACAAGGTTTTACAAGAATGTATTAAGGGAAGAACTGATTTCTTGACATAATTCTATGGGAGAATTCTGTAGATATGTGAGAGGTTCAGTAAGTAGCTCTAAAGCATAATACAAATCAATAGGGATATCAATTAACTTGAAATATTCCCTACCTCTATGAACTGCAGAAGGAGATGTTTCTATATTAACGTTACTTGAAGATGAAGAGATTTGGTGTTCTATGATGTTTCTCCAAGTCAAGATCTTCTATGGATCTAAAGATATTGGATTATTCTCAAGATCTAGGTTTCATATGGTGTATCTTATATTATATTTAATATCTATCTTCTGTGGAGTCGCAAGGTGAAAAAATGAAACAACCAGATGTCTAAAGCTTGCTTCATCGTCAAGATTCATAGCCTGTAATGTCACACCCTAGGGAAATATATTTTCAAATTTTGTTCCCTGACAATAGCACCATTTCAGATGTTATCCCTCAAGATGTTCTAGGATTTCAATGGAATGATGTCAAGGCACCCCAGGGGATAAGACTTAGGGTGAGCCTTAAATCCATACTTGCATTAATTGAAATTATGAAAAATTGTGGGTAAGTTTTTATCTTTCTCTTATAAAAATCCCAGTCCTCAAACAGTCTCAGTACAGATAATTAAAAAATTCAAATCCATTAGGAATTTTTCCATGGTTGTATTATACAATTTAATTTTAAGAGTGGGGGAAATGGTGGGTTGGAATAAATACAAGATAAGAATACAAGGCACTACAAAGAATTAATATTATATATTATGGACATAGAATAACATGTTGATAAATTAAGAATTCATTAGTTCTAACACATATACAAATCGTAAAGCATTGCATCAAATGGTTACATCTTCAAATATCTAAATCCATGGAGGTACCCTCTACACATCATTAGACATATGAAGAAATCACAAGAAGTGGTCATTTGTTAAGAGGAAATCACTTCAGTATCATAAGAATACAACACATATTAACATTGAACATGTCATATAATTTGTTGCTAGATATTTTATTAATAGGGATTTGATACAAGAAGCCAAAAATGAAAGGGGTGGATTTTACAAGAGCACATGCATAAAAATAGAAGAGACTGACTGAAACATAATACAAGGAATGAATCTCATGAAGTTTGTAGCCTTAATTATCTATTTTTTCTAAGGATGGTGATAAAACAACTTTGGTTGTAAGAAACTATTAAATTCCCCAAAGTGTCGACCCAAATAATGAACTCCTTGTCTTGCTTTATAGGATCTTCATTTGTAAGAAAATTGTTCATTTATTCCAACACTACTTCTTGAAAAATGGATACTACTTTTCAGAATCTTGATACTGCTCTAGTTTTTCTAATTGATTTATAGCTCATTTTCATTTTTACTAGGTAAAAGAGAAAATTATTTTTATCCCCAAAGCTGACCCACTGAGCTATCATGAGAAATGTTCCATTTTCCTGATCTAGACTCATTCTTGGTGCTCTCCAGGTGATTCGATTAATTCCCATTATTTTGTTGAGCTCTCTTGACTTGGGTTAGAAAATAGAATATCTAGTTGTTTCCTATTAGAAAATACCTCCTAATTAAAATGGGGCATGATTAACCAATCCTATGAATCCCCTGCCTTAAGCTTCTCCAATGCACTAATAGGATTGTAAATTGCACCTTAGGGTAGATTCCCAAATGTCCCTTTGTCCTCAGATATGGGATAATGATAAATGACAAGGAAATTCTCTCCCTCATGAAGTACATAACACACTCTCCTGATGGTTGTATCTAATATGGTTGATTACCTTCTCCTGAAGGAAGAGAATGAGCAAGTGGGTCATCATCTGTGACACCTAGCCTCTAAGTAACTCACTTTCAGATAATAAACTACTCTCATATTGGTTTCTTCTAATCCTTTGGTTTTCTCTTTGTTGGAGCAGGACATTTTGGGACCAGTTTGGGAATGACGCAGGAGAAAATCATTTTAGAATTCATCTAAGGAGAAGCATGTGTGGAAGAAAGGAAGGTAGTTAGCACATTTTTCAGTGGGCAGTTCATGAAAGGAGGAAGTTAGTTAGGAATTTTGGTCCATTTTGTAACGGGATAATCCCTAATGAAAAATTATAAATATGTAATGGTTTTGGGTAGAAAATATCTTATGATGTGTGATGAATAAGTGAGGCTAAGTTTATGCAAGGAGAGAATGAGCTAAGTGTGCACAATATGTGTGAACAGAAAGGGCATTTTGGGGTATAACTTAGATATCATGTATGAGCACAATGCACACCTTTTATAAGAGATAATGTTGAATAATAATATAATAAGCTTGTAGTTGTGGACGTAGCCTATATTGGGTGAACCACATTGAAATGTCGTGTCTCTATTTTATGTTGTGATGTGTTTGTTTACTATTTTTTTTGTTGTGCACACATAATGTGTTTTGGGTAATATGAATATGTTATATTGTTATAGTTCTATGCACATAATGAATGGTATAATGAATGAATGTTAACTCAAATGATTATGATGAATTCCTATGTTCCCTTCATGACAGCAGAAACATGGTTCCTGCAATCCCCATAGGTACCTCGGGTGATACTTCACCTAATTGTGGGTGATGCTGAAATGGTTGGTATCTTAAGGGTTCTGTTGGTGAATTAAAGTTTAACCTTGATCTTCCCATTGTGTGCCAACAAATGGTTCCATTTCCATGACTAGGATATGCGACTGAGGGGAATATGGAGGTTGAATAAGGAATGGATCGAATAATGGCTAGAGGAAAAAGAGCATGAGTTTTCCAGAGATCACAATAATACACCATGGATCAGTTCGAAACAATGGTTGCAGAGGTATGTATTCAGAGATTTACATGCGATTTTCTTTGTTGATTTCCCGAATGTTTTGGCTGAGTGGATACAAAGATTAGTTGAAAAGAAAGGAACATTATATGATGTGGTCCTGAGGAATTGGACCCATGAGTTGATTCAGAAAGTTAATATCGTAGGAAATAAGATATCACACGTAGTTCATTTTTGGTTGGATAACATATTGGGGGCCTATATTACTGAGTTTGCTATATATTATTCCAACTCATATAGTTATTCTAAAAGAGAATTATTTAAAGGTATGCATGAAAGGTATTTGAAATCATTATCTACTTGGATCAAGATGTTGTTGTGTGATAAGGAGGATATGAAGATGGAATCTGATTACCCTAGTAGCTAAGCACCTTTGCGCACATAGGGGGACTGGGGGTTGACCAGGGGGTGGTCTAGGTGTATGGAAAAGAGGGATGAAGAGAAGGAATGAGGAACATATGGGTTGAGGATGTAGATAGAATAATAATGTGCGAGAGATGAAGAGTTTGGAGTATTGCGTAGTGGTAAATTTTAGGCATAGTAGGAAGGGGAATGTGGTTGAGAGAGAAGGGAAACACAATGAGATTGAGGAAAGAGACACTGGTGTAATACTCCAAATCGAAGGGATTATACACAAAAAAGTGAAATATCATCAACTCAATGCAGTAGAAGAATATCCATTACATCCCACTTAGGCTAGACTCTGCGTCGAACCCATGAACCTGTGCACATCTCCAAGAACTGAGGTAAGATATGAAATTTTATCACTTGTAGTTAGTGAGGGAATTAAGGATAATAGTAAAGGTAGTCAAAATAGTGGAATTAGTATGCCAAGTCATAATCAATTAGTGTCACTAGGGAAGAATACCATGTAGTACATCATGGAAGGAGTAGATCCCATGTTGAGAATGAATGTTTTTTAGAAAGTGGGCTCAGAAGATTTAGAACAACATTTGTTTGTTTGTGAAGCGATATGGACAGTGAAGAATTTCTAGGATGATGATGCAAATATTTCACAATTGGAAATTGAATTTAGACAATGTGCATTACTATGGTATATCAAGTATCAATCTACAATACCTATAGGACAAAATAGAACATTAGAAAACATTAGGAAAGCCTTGTTGAATGAGTTACAAAAGTCAAAGTCTAAGTCACAGTGTATTATAGAGCTAAAAGAGATCAAGCAATTGTCAAATGAGTCAGTATGGGATTTTGATTAGAGATTCAAGATCTTAAATGATCAGTTGGATTTCCATATCCTAGATGAGCATCATAGGGAGTGGTTCATTGCAGGATTGTTGTCGCATATACATTTCCCTTTGGTGTAACAAAAGATTACTTTGCAATCAAAATCCCTAGAGATTGATATGAGGTTGGAAGAATCCCATGTAGCACAAAATGGTGCAAACATGGCTCAGGTCCAATCACAGTTAGTAGCATTGACCATATAGTTGCAGGAACTAGCTAAAGGAAAGAAAAAGTGAGAAGAAGTATGGTGTACTACATGCAAAACAAAAGGTCATCATAAGAATGAGTGTCCAACATTTAAGGAGTGTTTGTCTATAGGAGCTTGAATCCTTTAAGAGTATGGTGCAAGATATGTAAATTGATGGGAAATCATCCTACTAATTGCACGTTGATGTAAAAGTACTAGAGAATTTCTAGAAACCTATTTTGTAATTTGTGTAAGTCTGTCAGACATGATGAAAAGGAGTGCCAGGCACTAGATCTAATGCAAAATCGCACTGCGGATGCATACAAATTTAAAGGGGAAGAAGGATCGGAAGGATGGGTACCACCATATAATACTTTGATAGGTTACAATCAAGGAGGAAGAGGAGGATTCAAAGGTCACAGAAGAGGATGATTTGGTAGAGGAAGAGGTTTGATTATATGTTATAACTATAATCAACAAGGGAATTTGTCACAATACTATCTAAATCCTTGCACGACATGTGATTATTGTATAGAATTGGACCATGCAATGAAATTTTGTCCACAGTTGATTGTGGAGCGAAAAGAAAAGAGTAAACCAAATGTGAAAATGATAGCTACAAAGGATTACAAGGACTGGCCTAAGGTAGCAACAATTATGTGTAGAGGAGCGATAACATGAGTTGATGCAACAAATCAAGGAAAGTGGACCAACCAGTGGGTAAGGAAAGTAGCAGATCCTCGTTCGTTGTTTGATCCTAGAAAATAAAGAGATACATACAATCAAGAAAAAAAATAATTGTTGGAGATAGAATGGATAGCATCGACTTCGATTCCACCATCTGTGTATGACAAGACACCATTTTATCACATGTTGTCAGTCTATAACCATTCAAAAAGGGAACTTAAGAAGATACGTAGGCTAAGAAGTTTTATTATAGAGTTGATTAGAATTAATGAAGGATGAGACTACATTAAACACACTTTGCAGGATGATCGATCAATGCATGCAAGATAAAAAAATCCCTTATCGTACAACAAGAAATTAACCAGGTACATTGCAAGAGAAGAAAAAATATGGAATTCCAACTGAATGCACAGATAGGATATTATGACATGGATTCCATCATTTTAGACCTCATATATGATGTGAATCTCATTCTAAAGAAGACATGAGATATTATGGAAAAATCAAAGTTAATATGGTCACCTATTCAGTTGAGGTTAGCAAAGCAACATAAGATTGTTCCAATTGGAAGGTTGTTAGGGGTAAATGTTAACATTGATGGAGTGTGCAATATAGTTTATTTTGAAGTAATCGAGATAGTACATGGAAATGATCCATATCTAGAATTATTAAAAAATGATTGGGATTTTGATAATCAAATCCTAATTGATCTGAAGATGAGAGATATGGTCTTTGAAGCAGGACACTGGAAGGTTACTATGCCATTGGATCCCATAGAGGGGAGAATATATGTGGAACTAGTGAAGGGAAAAGAGATCAATAACCTTTATAATGTGAATACATGAATGTATTATTCTGTGAACCATTCCACTGATACTACACTCAATTGGCGAAGCATTAGTTCTTGTGCATCGGATTCAGAAGAAGCACTAGAGAATTGGTAATAGAGATTACATGAAGTATCAACAAGGATATGTGTTCATATTACCTACGTGTTATGATGGATTGGAACTGAGGTATTTGATACCCCAAAGTATGATGGACTAACAACTATAGACTCTTTTATAAAGGAAATCAAATTGCAGATATCAGATCAACAAAGATCGTTAGATTTAGATGTCTTGCTAAAAACAACTTCTACAAGATGGTGGGCTACGCATAAGGATATAAAATAGGATTTGAAGCAATGTAAAATATTTTTACATGTTAGATTTGGAGAAGGAAATGAATATATTGCACAAAATTATACAGGGTTGAGTTGTCCTACAAATCATGTTACCTAGTGTATTGTGACATGGATATCAATACCGAAGAAAGAATGGATGCACTTGTTTATACACACTCTGGATACAATTCCGAAGAAGTCGTACTTAGAGATAGAAGTGTGCAGAGAGACACTGGATTGGGAAGAATGGACTCACAATTTCAAGGTTACTTTAAGTTTTGAAGATGATTCCCCTTCAATAGAAACAAATCTGTAGGTGATTAAGGACACGATTTTCACATTAGAAGATTCGATAGAACTATTACTTGTATATAGCACATATATATATTCTACGATGGTTTGAGAAGTTTTCAAATGCTATAGTGTCATTGGAGAAGAATGGGAGGATGAAGATCCGATAAATTTACAAGTAC
Source organism: Picea engelmannii (assembly GCA_009831015.1). NCBI lineage: Eukaryota > Viridiplantae > Streptophyta > Pinopsida > Pinales > Pinaceae > Picea > Picea engelmannii. The sequence goes on from ML801787.1 coordinate 115,300, forward strand.
TCGAAACTGAAGGAGAATGTGCAGTAGAAGGTAAAAAAAATGAATCTGTTGTATATGCAAAGCCATCAAGAACATGCAAAGTGAATATCGGTACAAGGGATAAGTCCAAGTTTTCAGACATAGGAGATTACTAGAATGAAGAGACTATTGAAAATATTGTTGATTTACTGTGTGAATATCAAGATCTATTTTCAACTACATTTTTAGAGATGAAATGGATTGTTGGAGAGTTAGGAGAGATTAATATCCCCTTGAAAACAGATGCTAAGCCAGTTAAGCAGAACTTATTGACTAAACTTAGTGTATAAGAAAAAGGTGAAATCGGAGATAGACAAGATGTTGGAAGCAATAATTATTGAACCTATCAGAGAGTCAGAGTGGATTAATATTATGGTGGTTCAAGAAAAGAAGACATGAGGAATATGAATTTGTGTAGATTTTAGAAAACTAAATGATGCGTCCTTACATGACCCATTTCCTACTCCATTTTTAGATTAATTCCTAGAGAATGTAGGAGGATAGGAAGCCTACTCATGCACTAATTCATTTTCAAGGTATCATCAGATTAAGATTGTGCAAGAAGATAGACATAAGAGTACATTTTCAACAGAATGTGGATGTTACCAGTACAAAGTTATTCCCTTTAGATTGAAAAATGCACCAACAATATTCTCTAGAGTGGTTGTAGAAGTGTTTAAAGAGTTTATTAATAAATTCCTGGAAGTATACTTGGATGGATGGACAATGTTTAGTTTGCTAAAATACCATGTTGAAACTTTACACTTGATGTTGGACATATGCAATAAATTTCAGATATCTTTGAACTTAAAGAAGTGCATCTTTTGTGCACTTTTTGGTATTTTGATAGGTCATGTAGTATGTAAATAAGGATTGTTGGTTTATCCTGCGAAGTTTGTTGTAATTGTTGATTTTCCACTGCCTACTTCAATGCGACAGTAACGAGCAACATTGGGTCATACGGGGTACTATAGGAACTTTATTAGGGGATATGCGTAGATCACAACTCCATTGGAAAATTTGTTGAAGAAGGAGGTGAAATTTCAAAGGAATGAGGAATGTTAGAAGAGTTTGGATACCTTGAAGAAGAAGTTAGTTACAACATCGATTTTTGTATTTCCAGATTGGAAGAAGGAATTCCATGTTCATGTGGATGAGTCATCTGTAGCATTAGGAACAATTATAGAATAGCCAAGAGAAGGAGATTTAGATCATGCCATTACATTTTCCATTAGGAAATTGTCAACTACAAAACAAAATTATACTACTATATAACATGAAGGATTGGAAATGGTGTATGCACTGCAAAAATTTATACATTATCTATTGGGTTCACACTTTAAAATGTACAGAAATGTCCCCGAGGTGTAGGAAAGTCATGATGAAGTGTGTTGTTAAGGCACTCTATGATGCTAAAGTCATCAGTTTGAAACCTATGGGGACAACAAATCCATCCATGTTAAGGGTTGGTGTGGCTAAGGTCGGGTGTGATCCGCGGGTGATTTTGACGTCTTAGATGCACCTGAGTCGTGGTTTCTCAACCACAGGCTAGTCCCACAGGTCACAGACAAACTAGCAAACAAAAACAATGTACACAAATAATTATGCGTTGAGATACTTCATTAATAATCTAGTGTTGGGGGGGAAGATATGAAAATGTTGTTAATATTCTAGGAGTATGAATTTGAAGTAATTTTGAAACAAAGAAAGTTAAACTCATGAGCAAATCATTTTTTGTGCATACTATCAGGGGAAGATACACAAACTTTGGATGACAATATGATAGATGTGCACTTTTTTGTAGTTCAAATGGTTGATGATTATTTTGCAGATATAGTCAAGTTCTTGAGTATGGGAGTATCCCCACATGATTTTACATTTTCATAGAAGAAGCAGTTAGTAGTGAACGCAACATACTATCAACTAATGTGAGGAAATTTGTATAAGCTAGGTGCAGATGGTATTTTGTGATGATGTGTATTAGAGAATGAAAGATATATAATATTTTCAGGTGGACATGAAGGAGTTGCGAGAGGTCACTATATAGGAAAATTGACAACTTAGAAGATTTTGTGCAAAGGATTATGGTGGCCAACCATTCATAAGGATTCTAAGGAGTTATGCTAGACCTGTGATGTTTGTTAGAGAATTGGTAATCCTTACAAGAGAGATGAACTTCCTTTAGTACCACAAGTGACATTGCAAGATTTTGATAAATGGGCAGTTTATTTTGTTGAATTGATCAATCCACCAATGAAAAAGGTTAGGGGTGAGATACATCATTATTGTGACAAATTACTTGAATAGATGGGATGAAGCAGAACCTATCAAAGACTGCAATGTGGAGGATCCTGCATGATTTCCTTTTGAGAATGTGCTGAAAAAGTTCAGATGTTTGAGAATCCTTATGAGTGATCATGGAAATCATTTTTTTAATAAGAGGATTGTTGCATTGAAAAAGGAATTTCAAGTTCATCATTAGAAAAGAACATTGTATCACCCTTAAGAAAATGGAATAGTGGAAGAATTCAAAAAGATCGTAGAGCATGCATTGATGAAGGTATGCAATCTAAGTCAATATGACTAGGACATTAGGATTCCAATAGTGCTATGTGTGTATAGGACTACAAGTAAGAAGTCGATAGGATAGACATCATTCATATTAGTGTATGTCTAGGAAACAATTATACCTATGGAATTTATTATGCCGAGTCTCTACATTGTCGCGTTGACAAAGATTATTGATTTGGGTGTAGTAGAATGAAGACTTTCAAAGATAGTAGAAATGGATGAAGACCATTTTTTTGCAGGATTCCATCAACAAGTTTAGAGATTTCACGAGAAATCTTGGCATGATAGACACATTAAATAGAATAAATTCCAAATAGGAGACCTGGTTTATCTCTATGACAATAAGTTTTTGCACCACCTTGGAAATTTCTAAATGCACTGGTTAGGCTCATATGTGATAATATTTGTGAAAGAGGCAGGTGTTGTTTAGTTAGAGAAACTAAATGGGGAAGTTGTGGAAATATTGGTTAACAATAGTTGATTGTGCAGAATGTGTACTATAGTAATTGTATATTAATATTTGCATTATAGAAAGAAAAAGAAAAGAAGAAAAAAAATAAAAGAGGTTGAGGCAAGAGACAAAAGTTTGAAGTTATTCATAAGGTATTTTTCAAACACTTAAACTAGTAAGGAGATAAACCATAAACCATAAAATGTCACAGAGATGTAAAAAGAGGAAAGAATTGTGCATAAGAAGGAGGATTGAATTGTGACAAATATCTGTGTAGAGGGAGGGAAAATAATTAAAGAACATACATGAAAAGACAATCATTAAAGAGAAAACACGACGACGAGGTAGTGGAGACATGTAGTCATAAATGAAAAATGACAAGAGAATTTTGACAGTCTAGAAAATATAGCATACGATCCATCAAAGGATATGAAGTTAATGAAGAATTAGAGGAAGAATTAGAAGTGGAGTAGACTACAAATTTGGGTGAAAAGAAGTATGGAAACATGTGGCAATAGAGTATAAAAGCAGATGAGGGGTCAAAAGGAAAATGTTATTCTTGTTCGAGCATCCACAAAGATAGAAAGAGATGAGCGAGTTTGACATAGCCGAGAAAGTAATTTGCAGATGTGAGTTATTTCTAAAGAGAAATGGTGCCACCATAGATAGGAGAAGTCTCATCATAGTAGAAGAAAAAATGCATGAGGAAGACATCGATACCTATATTCAAAGAAACTGTGGGAGTGTAAGCGTCAAGGCCAAGTGATGAAGGAGCATCATCAGAAAAATTAATGAAGCATTGTGGGAGATGCCTCAGTGTACATCGCAATGCACATTAACTAGATTGGATTCCAAGGAAGACACAACATTTAATTTTGAGACCTTTGTAATTAAAGATCCCCTGAGATATAAATACTAGAAGCACTATATATATATCCGGAAGGTTGCAATTTCCTTTAAATGACTGTAGGATTGTACATATTTTGAGCATCGACTCATATCAAAGTTTGTAAATTTTCATTTACTGTGATATCTTAGTGATAGGAATTCCTTTATTAAGATATGAAATCATTAGATTGATATAGAGAGAAGTTTCGAGAAGCAAAGAATGTGTATAAATAAATGTAATCTATGTTGTAATATAGTTTTCAGAAGAGAACATAAGAGAAAAGAAATACTCTCAAAATTTTCGTGAAAGAAGGTTGTAAGCTTATTTTGTTCTTTTTGAAGCCAAAATAGATATTGTGTTGTTACATTTGTGTATGTGTGTGTACTTGTATGTTTTAGGAATAAGTTTATGATTTTGTTTAAGTTTCAATGGTTTCTCTTCTAGTAGTCTTTGTGCAAGGAGTGCATAGTGCCAATGCAAAGTGTGTGGAGGTCAAACCTTCTATGGGTTTAGAATATCAAGAGAGATAGTGAGATTTGACACAAATTTAGCGCAAGTATGTCACATGCCATAAAAATTCTAAGGGTCAAAAGCTTAGGAGGGAAGTGCATGTGTGTGACGGAGTTTAGTTCCTAGAAGTGACAAAGATTAGGAGGGAAGTGCATGTGTGTGACGGATTTCACTTCCTAGAAGTGAAAAATCTTAGGAGAAATAGTATGATCAAAGTTCCCAGGTGGATCTCAAAGAAACCTTGAAATCCTTTGGTAAGGAATCGATGGTCCATATTTCTTGCTTGGACCCTAAAATTATCGTGAATCAACGATCTTCCTCACAAATATCCATCATAGATATAGTGAAGCGTCAGTCATAGATCTCTGATCCCTTCGATAGTTCGGTGATTTGGGAGTCTGAAAAGTTGGGGTGTTTTTGGTTAGAGCAGAGGAAACCCTAAATCTGAGAGTCCCTAAATAAACCCTAGCCGCAGATCTGCAAGAACAAAGGATTCCTCGCCATTCATATGATCAAAGTCTGATCATTGAAATATGGTTAAGTGGGAGGATAGGCTGAGAATCCACAACTGTCAGTCAATATCACTTTATGACTAAGCTCGATTAGTAACCACTCTGGGCGACTCGAGCATGTTGTGTTTGGGTGAATTCCCCTAGAGTCTCAAAGTCCTGGAGCGTTGAATGATCCCCTTTTTTCTAAGTGCTTTGTTCTAGCATGCAATCTCATGCATAAATTCACCGAAGGAAAGAGACCCTAACGAAGTGAATATTTGTGCCTCTGTGTATGAGGGCATGGAAAGAAAAAAAACAAGAGAAACTTTGTGGTTTTGCAAGGACCAGAGATATTATTCGGCTCTTGTTAAGATATGATCCTATACCAGGAGGTTGCATTAGCGCATTAGGGTTTCATAAAGTGGTATTAGAGCAGGACAAATCTCTATGTGGAGATATATTGGAAAATATGGCACCATGGAGATGTAGAGAGAGACATGTAGCCAATGCAGCTATGGAGAAAGAAATGAAACAACTTCATGCAAGGTTAGATGCCATGGAAGAAACAAAAAGGAGAGCACGATGGATTGTTAATGTTTGTGATGTCGAGAGTGAAAATCCAAAAGAAGAGGAAGCTATAGGAGAAGATGAAATAAAGGAACGATTTTTGAGAGCTTTTGTCAAGATGGGAACTAGGGTGAAGATGGAAGTCCCGATGTATGAAGGTAAATTGGATGTAGAATAATTGTTTGACTGGATAAATGCGTTAGATAAATATTTTTATTATGAGGAGATTTATGATGAGAGGAAAGTAAAGCATGTTGTGACCAGGTTGAAGGGACATGCAACTTTATGGTGAGATGAGTTGCAAGCTGAGAGGAGGAGGAAAGGTAAGCCCAATATTAAGAGTTGGGATAGAGTGGTAGCTAATATCAAGGATAAATTTGTAACCAAGGATTATCAACTAAATATGTTCAGAAGATTATAGAATCTGATATAGAAAGGTTTATCAGTTAAGGAATATACTTAAGAATTCTATAAGTTTAATATAAGAGTAGGACACATGGAAAATGATGAAGAGAAATTTTCTTGGTATATCAATAGGTTGAGGTATGAAATCCAACATAAGATTAGTCTAGTGACAATGAGGGCTATAGAATATGCTTATCAGGAATCCCTGAAGGTGGAAGAAAAAATGGCAAGAAAGAAGAAACATAATAACATGGGAAAGAATTCAACCCGAGGAAAAGGAACCACATGAGAAAAGTTCTAGAAAACAAGGGAAGAATCTAGTAGCTATGGAAATTAGATAGCTAGAGGAGGAGGCTGTAGAGGAGAAGACTCCAGAGGAAGGATACCTTTTCCAAAAGGCAGAGGAAGAGGCAAAGGAGGAGATATTAAGTGTTATGCTTGTGGGAAGACATGACACATGTCTTGGGAATGTTGTGAAAACAAAATTGTAGGTTTTAGAGAATCCCACGTTACTAAGGATCAATAGAAGATTGTAGAAACATAGAGAAAACAATAAGTTCTTGAAGAGGGAAGATCACTCATGATGAGGAAATCCCTTGTGAAACCGGAAAAGGAGATACAAGATCCAACACAAAGAAAGAGTTTTTTCAAAACTTCTTGCAATTCAAGAGATAGAGTATGCAAGGTGGTCATAGATGGTAGGAGCATTGATAATTTAGTGTCCACAAAAATGGTGGAAAAGATAAAGTTGGAAATGGCAACACATTTGAATCCATATAAGGTGTCGTGGCTGCAAAAAGGACATCAAGTCATGGTAGGTAGACAATGTAAAGTTGAATTTAATATTGGTATTTATAAGGATAAAGTTTTATGTGATGTCATACCCATGGATGTTTGTCATGTTCTCTTGGGGAGGCCATGGAAATATGACATAAATGTCACAAATGATGGGAGAAAGAATACTTATATCCTTGAAAAGAATGGGTGTAGACATATCTTGTTTCCATTAGAAGATAAGGGTGTCAAAGAGGAGGCTAGTCTGAGTATACTTCTCATGAGTGGGAAGGAGCTCTTGAAAGAAGTTAAAAAATATCAGGAGATGCAGTTTCTTTTTATATGTAAGCCGAGAGATATCCTTACAAATACTTCCCTGAATGACTTTCTTGTTGAAATTAAGGTTTTACTCAATGATTTTTTTTACATTGTGGTGGATAAATTTCCTCATACTCTACCTTCCATTAGAAGAATTATTCATCATCTCGACCTTATTTTGGGTGCAAGTTTGCCAAACAAAGAAGCATATAGGTTGATCCCTCAAGATAATAAAGAAGTCAAGAATCAGGTCCAAGAGTTATTAGAGAAAGGGTTGATCAGATAAAGTCTAAGCCCATGTGTAGTACCGACTATGTTGACTCCAATTAAGGATGGTGGCTAGAGAATGTGCACAGATTCTAGAGCTATCAACAAAATAACCATTAGGTATAGATTTACCTTGCCCTGAATGAATGATTTGATGGATTGTTTGAGCAGATCCAGTCATTTTTCCAACATAGACTTGAAAAGTGGTTTTCATCATATAAGGATGAGAGGAGGAGATGAATGGAAAACAACATTCAAAACAAATGAAGGGTTGTATGAGTGGATTGTTATGCCATTTGGTTTAACCAATGCTACAAGTACATTCATGATATTAATGAATGAAGTGATTAAAGACTTTATTGGGAATTTTGTGACTATTTATTTGGATGATATCTTAGTCTATAGTAAGACTAAGTAGGAGCATTTCAGACACTTGAGGATGGTGTTGAGGAGATTACAACAAGAGAAGTTGTTGATAAATTTGAAGAAATGTTGTTTTATGAAGACGAAGCTTGTGTATTTTGGGTTTTTGATCTCTTCAAATGCATTGAAGATGGATCCAGAGAAGGTGAGAACTATAAAGGAGTGGCCTTCTCCAATAAGTGTGTTTGTGGTAAGGATTTTTCAGGGGTTAGCAAGTTTCTATAGAAAGTTCATTCGAAATTTTAGCAGTGTTTGTGTACCCATATTGTATACTACAAAGAAAGGACATGGATCCTTTGACTAGAAAAAAGAAGATGAGAAAGGATTTAGGTTGTTAAAGGAGAAGATAACAAAACAACCCATCTTGATTTTTCTAGATTTCGGGAAGACATTCCAAGTCAAGTGTGATGCAACTTGAGTAGCCATTGGTGCAGTTTTAAGTTAGGATGATAATCATGTTTCTTATTTGAGTGAGAAGTTATATGATTATAAGAGGAAATATTTGAATTATGATAAGGAATTTTATGCTATAATTCAATCTTTGAAAAAGTGGAGGCATTATCTTATACCAAAAGAGTTTATTTTGTATACTGACAATTATGCTTTGTAGTTTATAACGAGACAATAGAAGCTAAATTAGAAACATTCCAAATGCATATAATTCATGTAGAATTTTACTTTTTTCATTAAGCATATTAGTGGGAGTGCTGACAAAGTTGTAGATGCTTTGAGCAGGAGATGTTTGATCTTGCATGAATTCCAAATGGAGACTTTGGGGTTTGAACACCTCAAGGAAATGTACAAGGAAGACCCAGACTTCAAGGAGGCTTATGAATCTTGTGAAAATCCTTTGATGAGGGATAAAATCCAATGGATGGAGTATCTAATCCAAGAAGGGTTGTTGTTTAAAGGGAGTCAATTATGTATCCTGAAATGTTCAATGATGGAAACTTTTATGAAGGAAAATCACAATGGAGGATTGGTTGGAAATTTTGGCCATGATAAGACATATCTACAGTTGAATTCTTCCTACTATTGGTTAGGCATGTGATTTGATGTGAAGAAGTTTTTATAAAGATTTAGAATTTTCCAATATACTAAAGGGAAGCGGAATAATACAAGACTATACCAGCCATTGTGTATTCCAAACAAGCCATGGGACGCTATAAGTATGGATTTTGATCTGGGATTACCAAGGACCCAGAGGGGAAGTGATTCAATTTTTGTGGAGGTTGACAGGTTTTCAAAGATGGCACATTTTAGACCATGTCACAAAAAAAGTGATGCTACCCACATATGAAATCTATTTTTCAAAGAGATTGTGAGATTGCATGGGTTACCTAGGAGTATAGTCTTAGACAAAGACACAAAATTTGTAGGACATTTTTTGAGGAGTTTGTGGAGGAGACTGGGGACGAATTTGTCTTTTAGTTCATCATATCACCCTTAGATAGATGGGAAAACTGAGGTACTGAATAGAAGCTTGGGAAATTTGCTAAGAATTTTGGTGACTAAACGTAATATTCAGTGGGATCAAGTTCTTCCTTAAGTAGAGTTTTCATATAATGATTCACCAAACAAGAGTACTGGTAAGATCCCATTCCAGATAGTATATGGAATTCACCCTAGAGGAATTTTTGAATTAAGAGATTTGGGACAAGCTGAATTTTAGAGTGCGGGAGCAGAAGACTTTGCTACAAAAATGCAGAAATTACATAAACAAACTAAGGGCCAACTGTAGAGTAGAAACTAGATATATAAGGACATAATAGTTCAGAAAAGGAAAGAGGTAAAATTTGAATTTGGAGACCAATTTCTAGCGCATCTGAGAAAGGAAAGATTCCCACGAGGGAAATATAATAAATTGAAGATGCAAATATAGGACCGTGTAAAATCCTCAGGAATTTTTCTACAAATGATTATAAGATTGAGCTACAAGAGGGAATTGGAATTTCAACAATATTTAATGTATCATACATATATCCTTATAGAGGGGATGGAACAGGAGAAGAAAATGAACAAGATGAGGTCTAGTGGATGCAACAGATGCCTACATCAGAGAAGATCGATATAGAGAAGATTTTAGAACATAGGATTGTTAAAAGAACTAGGAGGAAGGTCTATTATGAATTCTTAGTCAAATGTAGGGACCATCCAATAGAAGATTCCAACTGGTTGAATGAAGTAGAAATTTAGAAAGATGGAAAGAAAGTTCAGGAGATCATGGGCATGAGTCCATGAATATTTTTTCCATGGGAGTCTGATGCAGGAGCATCATCGGAAAAATTAATGAAGCATTGTGGGAGATGACTCAACGTACAATGAAACATGCATTAATTGGTTTTGATTCCAAGGAAGATGCAACATTTAATTCTGAGACCTTTGTAATTGAATATCCGCTAATATGTAAAGACTGGAACCATTGTATGTATATCCAGAAGGTTGTAATTTCCTTTAAATGACTATAGGATTGTAGAAATTTTGAGCATCGATTCATATCTAAGTTTGTAAATGTGCATTTACTGTGATATATTAGTGATAAGAATTTCTTTAATAATATGTGAAAGCACTAGATTGATCTAGAGGGAAGGCTCCAGAAGACAAGAATGTGTGTAATTCAATGTAATCTATGTTGTAATATAGTTTTTAGAAGAGAAGACAAGAGAAAAGAAATACTCTCAAAATTTACTTGAAAGAAGGTTGTAAGATTATTTTGTTCTTTCTGAAACCAAAATAGATATTGTGTTGTCACATTTTTGTATTTGTGTATGTACTTGTATATTTTAGGAATAAGATTATGATTTTGTTTACGTTTCAATTGTTTCTCTTCTGGTAGTCTTCGTCCAAGGAGTGCATAGTGCCAACGCAAAGTGTGCGAAGGACAAACCTTCTATGACTTTACAAGCTCAAGAGATATAGTGTGATTTGACACAGAGTTAGTGCAAGGAGTGTGTGGGCCATAAAAATTCTAAGGGTCAAAAGTTTAGGAGGGAAGCACATGTGTGCACTGTAGTTCACTTCCTCGAAGTGACAAAGATTAGGAGAAATAGCGATATTAGAGTTAGTGGGTGGAGCTTAGAGAACCCTTGAAATCCTTTAGTAAGGAATTGATGGTCTGTGTTTTGTTATTGGACCCTAAACTTCTCGTGAACCATCAATATTACTCACAAATATTCACCGAAGATCTACTGAAGCGCCATCCATAGATCTCTAAACCCTTCGATAGTTCAACGATTTGACACTTAGACAAGTTGGGGTCCTATTAGTTAGAGCGAGGAAACCCCAAAGCCTAGAGTACTCGAATAAAACCTAGCCATAGATATACAAGAATAGAAGATTCCTCACCATTCGTTCGATCAAAGTCTAATCGTTAAAATAGGGTGAATTGGGAGGATAGGGTGAGGATCCACAACTTTCACTCAATACCACTTTATGACTGGACTCAACCAGTAACCACTCCATGTGAATAGAGCATGTTATGTTTAGGTGAATTCCCCGAGAGTCCTGAAGTGTCAGACGAGCCCTTTTTTCTAAGCGCTTGGTTCTGACATGCAGTCTCATGCATAACTTAGCTAGAGGAAAGATACCCTTGTGAAGTGAATATTCACGCCTCTGTGTTGGAGGGCCTGGAAAGAAAAAATCGAGGGTTCTGCAAGGACCTGCGAGCCAATTCAAATCCTGCTAAGATACAATTCTAGACTAGGAGGTCACGCCAGCCTGTTGGGGTTGCATCACCAAGCCCGATTAAATTTTTGAAGGATTACGCGCCACCTAGGAATTCGACAACGAAGCAGGTTAAGCTACCAAAGGAGTCGAAGTATGAACTTGTTTAACTAGAGATCCTACTGAGGGTAATCATTGAAGGATATATGTTAGGCATAGTAGAAAATAGGAAGTTTTTAGACCACAAATTGGTAGGCGTAAATAAGTTTCTAGAGTTAGCACTAGATAAGTACATGTGCACAAAAATCATCCTGGATTCACAGGCAGTTATAGTAGATCCAAAGAAGTGGACAACACGGCTGGAGAAACATGCATTTTGAATCTATTATAGATTTCACACCTTGGTAGGAGTTCATATATCAACATTTGCGTCAAGTTTTTATTGAGCTACGTCCATGGAGGATTTTTATTGTTGGCTTATGGTTGGATAGGACAGTGTCGATAGACACTCAACTCATTGCATAGATCATCGGGTTAGCATCAGTAGGGGAAAAGATACTCCCATTATTCATGGACAAATCTAAAGATAAATACTTGGAAAAGAACATGAAAGATAAGTATGACACACATAAAGGAGCATGTGGTTTGGACATTAAAAGTATTAATGATAATATTGTTAGGTTCACAACGCGGGTGTTGTTCTGTAAGTTTATTAGGAAATGTTGCAAAGATCAAGTACCAACATGTGTAATAGAAACAAATGAGAAGTGTTTCACATGAGTACAAATAAATTGGCTGACATTTCTGGTAAACTAGTTCTTGATGGATTGTAGATGAGGAATAGGATAAATGAAAACAATTCCATTATGCATGGCTATTGATATTGATTGCATTAGTGGCTTGGAGGGAGCCATAAGACACTCAATTTTTGGGAGTTCTGAAGAAACCATTTTTAGCAGCAAAATATGTGAACTTGTGGTATACTATAGAGAAGGAAACATAGTTCTATAATAACATCAGTTTATATGTTTACAAGGAGATAATTTGGTAGAGAATTTAAAGATACATCGCACATACTAACATAGGTAGTGGAATCATACATGGATATTGTGTGATTTAAAGAAGTCACCATATATATATATCCAAGCCAAGACTGACTCAAATCAGTAGTGGTTGATAACAAGAAATAGGTTGACAATAGATAAGGTTGGAAAAATTATAGAAGACCAAGAGGAAGAATGGAAAACCCCAGTAATGGAAACAGAGCAGCCAGAAACACAACCACCAAAGAATGATCCAAAAGAATAAGAAGAAGAAGAAGAAGGAAAAGGAAATGGTGCAGGAGACACACAAAAAATAGTACTGCGCCCTGGAGAAAAGAGGAAACAAAATGATAAGGGGAAATTAGTACCCCAACACAAGAATAAGAAAGCATTCAAGGAAGTGGCCACCTAGGCCTTGATAGAAGAGGACCATAAAGTAACTAACAAAGAAATCATTTCAGCATGCAGTGCATAAACAAGAGGAGATACACATGTATGTGCAGGAGTAGATAGCTTCATTGCATCAACTTTTGGAAGAAGCTAACATAGCACCAAAGAAAAGGACAGAGGAAGATTAAATGATTTGGAGTACAATGAATAATATATAATCAAGATTGATGACCTCTCACCCATCAGAAGTATCAACAGAATGTCGAATGATAAATATCTCACCAGGCGATATAGACTTCCCCTCAACAAAGATGCAAGAGAAATCGCAAGCATTAAGTCATATTGATTTATTCTTGTCGCAATTGTTGATGAATTTATTAAAGTGTCTACATACAACTATTACACAAGAGATAAATTTGTGTGTAGATTCGATGGCGACGAAGTTGACCAAAATAACAAATGATAAGGAAAAATTACAGATAGAATACAAAAAGTTATGATGGAGTGGGACGAGGATGAACATAAATAAGAAAGGATACAACATGCAATCCAAAAGGTTTATATTGACATTCTGGAGTTCTCAATGGAAATAGATTCTCCATTGGAAGAGAAAGTGTTCAATATTAGTGAATCCATTTAGGGCTTCCACACTAAGATGGTAGACTCAGAAGCATGCACTACGTTGAGAACTCCACCTAAGGAAAGGGAGCAGAGGAAGAAGACAACGACAACAACAATGGAAAGTATCAAGATTTTGGAGGAGGAGAGTTCCAAGTTGTATGACAAAATCACACAAGTATGGAATTAGCTAACAGAAGATGTAGAATTGCAAGGAATAGAGAAGAAGTTGTAGGTTGTGTAGGAGACGGCCCAAAAGTTTAAAGAGATGATGATCACTCTACCACCAGAAGAAAAATCACTAAAATAAAGGAGAATACAAATCTTTACTTAGACATGGACCAAATGAGAGGATAATAGCAGGATCACACACAAAATATTGAGACACTGAAGGAGGAAGCATTTCAAGTAACACATGAACTTGCAACTTCATAAAACACAGTGAAGCAGTCAGTGAAAGAGAGTGCAAAGAAGTTGAAGACCCACATTATTGTAGAGATAGCAGAGGGAGTTTTTTTATAGGAAACAAAAGTAAAGGAAAATGTTGTGACTGCAAGAGAAGCATTCCAAAAGTTCATTGTGACGTGGAAGAAGGATTGAATTGGCTTGACACGAGCCAATGGTGAGTGTTGGGGTCCCGTTGGAGTAGGACATTTTGTGAATATTTTTTGAATTGTACAAGAGAAAACTACATGACAAGTCGACTAAGGAGCAACACACATGGAAGAAAGGAAGGTAGTTAGTGCATTTTTCAAGGGTTAGCCCATGAAAGGAGGAAGTTAATTAGGTATTTTGATCCATTTTTCCACGGGATAAGCCCTAATGAAAATTTATAAATATGTAAGGGTTTTAGATAGAAAATATATTATTATGTGTGATGAATAAGTGAGACTAAGTTTATGCAAGGAGAGAATGAGCTAAGTGTGGAATCTATGCATGAATGACAAGGGAATTTTGGGGAAGAACTGAGATATCATGTATGAGTGCAGTGAACACCTTTTGTAATATATGATTCTCAATAATAATATAAGAACCATGTTGTTGTGGAGGTAGCCTATATTGGGTGAACCATGTTAAAATATGGTGTCTTTGTGTTATGTTGTGATGTGTTTGTTTGTTATTTTGTTTATTACGTGCACTTAATGTATGTTGGGTAATATTAATATGTTATATGTTGTTATGGTTCTACACACATAATGAATGAATTTTAATTCGAATGGTTATGATGAATGCCTCCCTTCCCTTCATGATTGTGGAAACCTGGTTCCTGTAGTCCCCATAGGTACCTCGGGTGAGACTTCACCTGCTTACAGGTGATGCTGAAAGGGATGATATCTTAGGGGCTTTATTGGTGAATTAAAGTAAAACATCGAGTCTTCCCACTGTGCACTGACATTCTTATAGGATTTTGACACGTGCTTGTGGAAGTAGCTAATGGGATGAAACGATTTCTCACACCCAACCTGATCTATTGAAATCTAAGGCTTGCATGGGTGTGTGTATAGAAAATGATTATTGTCCTCTATCAACTATAAGAAATTTTATGATCATTAGTGAAGGGATGTAGACATGATTCCAAATGTATTGTTGTGCATTGTATCATTTCCAACTGATCTGGAAATATATGAGTGTATCCGTCACCTACTTGAAATATTCCACCTCTTTCCTTTGTATGAATGTGCATCCCTTTCTCAATGTCTTAACTATTTTGAAATAATGGGTGGGGGAACAAAATTTTGAGTGACATCATGTTGATTTCATCATAGTTCCATGGACACATGGAATATTCCCATTGGTCCATATCAACACCAATGTAGTTCTATGGTCAATTTTTGTGGAACTGAGTTTGATAGGGTAACTCTAATCCATAGTCAACTCTTCTTATGTAGGTGGAATTTTCGAATTGGCTTTGGTGAGTGACATGTTGACATTCCAGGTTGTTCTTGATTCTACTGAGCTTCCCAGGTGGAGTAGTGAATTGGCTCCAAGTGTTGTTGAATGGGAAAAAGGATGTGTGTTGAGTGGGTGGATATGTGTCTTGGAAAAACCAAATACCATTTCCACGACCCTAGGGGAGTGGTTTTACCTTTCATATTCTTGTCCTGGGAAAAGATTCACTTCCCAACATGTGGATCTATGTGCATGTTAATCTTCTTGCGCTTTCTCCATTCAACATTGAATTTCCACCGTAGATCAGACTTGCTTGCAGCCACTGGATGATCATGCTCCACACCTTTAATAACACTCAACTCTTAAGCCTTGGTCGCATGATATAAATCATGTATGAAATGGGCTTAAGACTATTTGAAGCATAATTATCCATTTTTAATCTCTCGATAAGTTCCCATGCAGTAGAAACTTAGCCTTGGGCCTAGGGATTGATTTTTTTGTTAATTTCTTTAGGTTTCTTAAGCATTTGATACCCTTTTTTATCTAGAGGTATTTGTAAGCTCTCCTTCAACATTTATATTGTCAAATGTGGCCTTATATCCTTGATCAAAATGTGCACTAGTGGTTAGATCAAATCTGATACTAACACTATATAGTTAGACATCAAACCTGTTGGTATACCTCTTGATATTCTTTGTCAATGTCTTGATAGGGCCTTTGAAGCTTGTAAATAGATTTCAAATTTTATGGAATGAGAGATCAACAATCCATGGAACATGATAAACAAAAATATCCATGGTTAGTCACTCTTATATTAAATCAGGACTATCTCTCATGATTGATAGGACCTCAAGGATCACATCTCAAAAAGATTGAACGAGAAACTAGTTCATGGTTTTCAGTAAATTTTGGTGGCACAGTTACGATATTAGATAAAGAATAAAATTCTTTGGAATTATTTGGAAGAGATGGAAGAAAAGGTTGAATTGATTACTAGACATGAAATTGAATTCAGTCGCACATACAAAGGTGTTATAGTAAACATTTAATATTTGGGGGATTTTGTTGATTTTGATGTAGGTTAAGAAATCCCTCATAGAAATTGAAACTTGCATTGCATGATATTTAGGATTTCTAAAACGACTAGACTAGATTTTTTTGTAGGTTAAGAAATACCTCATGGGAATTGAAACTTGCATAGCATGATATTTAGGATTCCTAAAACGACTAGACTTGGAGGATTGTACCAAGGCACAAAATTTTCTTTGTGCGGATGGTTGAATGAAGAAATACAATGTTCACAATTTTAAATGGATGGTCGAATGAGGAAATACAATGTTTACAATTTTAAATACAGTCAAAATTTAATGATGTATTTATTACATTGATTGTTTGGTCTTTCTGGTGGCCACAAACTTTAGCTAAAACTTTTAGAAACCTCGTTCTCAGCTTTGTATATATAGAAATTAGAACACCTAATATTCGGCCAAAACTTAGAACTCATTATGCTTGACAACTCCAAACCTAGTATGCCACTCAACAAATCGATTATAAAGAACTAGTTTCAACCTCGCGATGCACCAGGGTGTAATAAAATTAAATTTATATGCTCTAGATAAAGAAAAATCCAAGATGAGAGGAAAATTAAAAAAAATTCATCCAGGGAAAAAAATTAAGCTCTTCAATGTCTCATAAGCCATTTTTAATTTAAGTTCCTCAATGTCTCATAAGCCATTTTTAAGTAGCTTTCCCCTATGGTCAAGAATGTACAAAAAAAATAATAACAAATCAATATAGCCTATCAATGGCGATGGGGACTTGCGGGCCGCAAAAAATCAATGTAGTAATAAATAAATCAAACAATTCCATCTTATCATCATTATATCATTATACATTCTTCCTACCCTCTTTCCTTTCTTGTGATTCTCACTTATTGGCCTCCCTTAGTAGGGTTTCCTAAACATACTCAACTGCACCCTTTGGTAAAAGATAAAAATAACATAGACAAAACTACAATATAAAATAAAATAGTAACAACATGTTAAAAACAAATTATTACAGATGTAACTCATGAAAAGATGATTTCTCCTTTGGTTCTTATGGGTTGATTGCCCAATTCCCGATGAAATTCCCTTTTTGCAATAATACAACAAAGGCCTCATCCTATCTATAGTGGGAACTAATCATCACAATTTTCACATCTAATTGGAAATCCACTTGATGATGTGGACACTATCAAATTGTGCACTAAAAATTCCATTTCCTTGTTAACATTTGCTCCATGGATTTGTTCAACAGGTTTATGTTCTTTTCATTGTATACTATGTGAGGATTTCAAATATTTTCTTTTCTAAACATTGGCATGTATCATGAGCTACATGTTGGAATTGTTAATGGCTCCATGAGGGGTCTTCTTTTGTTTTGAGTTCTGAAAATGTTACATTATTATTGGTTGTCGATGGAGGCATAGTAAATTACTACAAACAAACATACTATACAAACTTGATCTTTTTGCAACACAAAGGTTTTTCTCATGTTCATTGCATCTAATTTAGTTAGTATCTCATAAAATAAATAGTTTATGATGGTTAACCTAAAATGCAATTTGTTTGGAAGAATTAAAACAAAAATAAAAAAATGTAGGAAATTATTGTTTGGAAATTGGAATTGCTAGGACTTAGCAAGTGGAGGAAACTTCGGGAAGACTTTTCATAGCAAGTGGAGGAAACTTCGGGAAGACTTCTCAAGAAAAAAAGGGGAAACGCAGGAAAGTGGGGGAAACATGGAAATGGGAAAACAAAAATTAAATGAAATTTTAATTATCATCCTCTTAGAAAAACATATGATCGATGGGATGTAATAAGAAACCAAGTACATAGAAAATCCATATAAGTCTATAAGATATTTGATATGCAAATACTAATGATATATTTCTGAAATAAAGTTTTAAATTACATTGTAGATCAATGAATTTTGTAAATCGCTTCTTCTCTTCCTATGATAGACATGTGATTTTTTTTTTTTATATATTATAGTAACTCGTTGAGAAAGATTGCTACATGCTTGGCTGGAAAATTCAGTAATCAACAATGAATTTAGATCGATCGGCTGAAATTGATGCATTGAATACTTAGTATGATTTTTTTCACACCAAAGACAATTTAATAACACATGAGTTTCATATTCAATTGCCTTTTGAACATTGATATGGGATCGTGCTAAAGGAGCATGGGATTTATTCCTTCTAGTATAGGCCCAGGAAACATGTTTTATCAAATAAGAATTTTTTTTATTAAAAAGTAATTTATGTGGTCTATTTCATAAAATATGAGATATTTTTTAATGCATTTAGACATAAATCTATACAACACAATTACATCTTGAATCTCAATGCATACGTTGAAGATTGTTTATTGTGAAATTGAAATTTCGTATGAATTTTCATGATTCATGGTCTTGTAAGGATAAACATAATGTCAAAGTGCCCAATGAAAATTCAAATATATGACCATTTGATATAGTTTCATCTATGCATGCATTTTTCATAACAATATAACAAAGCGTTTAACCATTTATCATGCATTGTTTTGGTCGAGAAAGTCTTTAATACATCATTTTTATTTCTTTTCATATCAAGTTTTATTTTTTAATTATTTCAAATGATAAAGGTTCATATATTTGTTTTGTTTTCTTGATAGCAACCTTAGTGGTATTAGACATGCTTTTCTTGAGAGGCAACTTTAGGTATAATATGAGATAAGACAAAATTATAGGAAAGAAAGTGGAAGAGGTGAAACCATGTCTACCGAGAAAGGATAAGATATATAGGAATAAGAAGGATTCCTATAAACCATTTAGACATATTGAAATATTGTTTGGTCAACATTTCTCTTATGACATCGCCTCTTAAATAGAGGAAGAATGGAAAATAATGTAATCAGACCAAGAGAAAAAAAATACAATTCATCGATAGTACACATCAAATGAAGTCCCATAGATGTCCACAATAGTACACATTAGTAACCCATGGAAGATTAGTAAACCTATCAATAGAATGATAAGATGGAAAAATAAGTTCAAAGAGACAAGGGTTTTAAGAACTAAAGGAAAGTTACTAAGTTTGATCCCCATTGTTAGTGGTATAATTTTGATAAAGTTACCTATGTAGGAAGGAAAAACAATGAACTTACAAATTTTCTAATGATGAGAACTTATTATAGTCCTAATAACCACAACCAACTTGGAAGGATGAGATGAAAAAAAAGAGTAATATATAGATACTTAAGGTGAGTAAGTGGATGTTTCACAAACAAGTATAATAAGTCAACAATAAGCATTCTTGAGGTATCTTGTGAATGAATAACCCTCTGACAAATGGTCATGGAATCACAAAAGTATTTCCATATAAGAACATCATAAGTGTTACTATAAGATTTAAATAATGGAAATTCCTATCAAGAAGAAAATGTTTTCAATTGATCCAAGAGGTTATAAGGATTGTTCACAAAGGTTCAGGAGGATCCGAAAGGCACATAGATGTCCCAGGGGACCCACAAATGCTCAAGATTTGACTATCCCAAATTCTCTCAAAAATTACATCGATGCGTAGATCTTGTCGCCATCTTTCCAACGACGCAAACAACAATTCAAACAGAACTGGTATGCAAAAGTTATGAGTGGTCAAAGTTCAAGTCAACCTAGTCAAAGTCAAAGGGGTAAAAGGGTGACACATGGCACAAACGTACAAGTGTTGTGGCCATGGCCCAAGGTGCCACATGGGTTGACCATACAATGACTCAACAGATGATTTGGCAGCTGACTGGGAAAGGTACAATCCAAGTGGCCCAATTATAGGTTGACAAGTGGCACACAAGTGGATGAATTGTATGATGACATGTGGCATGTACAATCCAATGAGAAGCCACCACATGGCAACCTCCCATTGTCCTATATTGGCACATGTTACCAAAATTATGGAGTCGACGGGGGTTTAACCCATGACTTCCTTAACCTCCCAAGACTTAACAAAGCCATCCATACCAACATGCCACACCATGGATTTTAACCTATATATGGCACATAATATATTTGAATTTGTGTTAAGTTTCAAAAGGGTGGTCAAAGGATCGAGGGCCTAAGCGCTCCACCCTATCCCTTAACCCTTGGATTTTGGTTGTAAACCATACCATGTAACCGCATCCAATCCACAAAGGAGAATAATAGTGTGACGGGTTTAAAACCATAATATATGGTTATATTATATACCATATGTCATATAACCAACGAATTAATATACGTAGTATATAGTTACATTATATACTATATATACCATGTGTTTAAACCCCTGACCTCTGACATTTTAGACTATGGTTTAACTATTATGCCAAACCACCCGTTTGTTATAGGATCCTCACAAAATTTAGTAATGAAGCTGCCAAATATCTATGTGGAAGTTGGAAGCTCGAATCTATATATTGGGCAGAGATCCCAATGCGCATGTAGTCCAAGGTCTACGTGGATCCATAGATAGCACAAATATGAAGATATGGTATGGATTTCGAGGTTGTACAGATGTTTCAATTTGTGTTCTAAGAAGAGGTTAAATATGTTGTCTCGTAAAGTGTGTCATGAGGTATACTGATGGAATATAGTCATGTTTATACTCATTTTTCACGATTTTTCACAAGGATCATGAATTTGAGGTCTATTTTGTGATTTGAGGTCATTTCTAACATTATTTTCTCAAATTTCCATTAATGAGCATTTAGTGCATTGTTTTGTGTGTCGAAGAGGACGAAATTGAGCTAGTTCGAAATTTGGTTGACTTTATAGTCAAATTTCTCATAATTTCACAAGGATTTCAACGACGAACTTATTTTCTTATTTTGAGTGATGTAATTAAATAGAGTCCATTAAATTGGATTTTATGAGCACATGTTGTCATGATTTTTGATATTTGAGATGGAGAAATAAATTTTCATTGGCTTAAATGGAACTTAAAGATGAAACAAAAGTATGTTATCTTTACGTAATTTGAATTCTTTTATTTTATGTTGTGTCATCTCACTAACCAGAAAACTAATCATCGTTTCATGATTTTTTGGGTAAAGAGCGCATCATTATAATTCTGCAAACCACCTCAATACAATTACTAAATTAATTATGGATCAAGCTAGATATTGCATGTATATATGTAAAGAAATAAGTGGTGTCTAAGGATTTTCGGATCAAGTGGTATCAGACCTAGTTTTGACATGTGGTGCAAATTGTTGATATTATGAGATACACAAGTTTATTTGGTGAATATTTTGAAAGCTCTCATCAAGAATTCAATATGAGTAAAGTTTCACGAATTTGAGGCTCCAGAAGAACATTAATCAAAAAACACAGAAGGAGAATTATGAGCTAAGAATGCAGTTGCAAACTTTTAAGGAAGAGAAGAAGAGGTTGCAAGATAGATTGTTATGTCATGAGGAATTCCATAAGGGTATTTTTCATGAGTTTGAAAGAAAATTGCAAATTAGGAATCAGGAACTGGCACCATCAGTACGAGTCCATGAATATTGGCAAGGTGAAGATGTAAAGTCTCAAATGCAAAAGGGACTACCTCTTTCGAAGGGCATGACCGGGAAACATGACTCTTCATATTATTCCTTTTCCCATAAAGATGGAGAATGATCAAGGGTAGATGAAGCAAAGAAAGCTTCAGATGAGCAGTTTTCCTTACCTTCCAGTCTAGAGAAGAGTAACATGTGTAAGGCATCTCCAGGGAAATATGTGAATGCTACAAGAAAAGGAATGAGGACTTTTCTCATTGGTGAATGGTCTAGTTATCCATGTGTTTCCTATGGAGATAACAACCATGATGTGGAGAAGTGTCTAAGAAGAGAATATGTGCAAGTAAAACCCTCTAAGAAGAAGAAAAATCATTTCTCAAGTCAGAGGAAAATGAGGAATCATAAGAAGGGATCATGGAACAAGACACTCTACTCTTATTGTGGTAAGAGTGGACACCAGATTGAGAAGTTTTGGACACTTTACCCAAAATTGTGTATGAAGAATAAAAAAAAAATATCTAAAGGCACTTACAAGAAGACAAGTAGTAGCTCCAGATGAAGTAAATGGTATTATAGAAAGGCTTAGGAAAGAATACTTCCTGATGGATGGTCCTGGAAAAGTGATATATGAAGACATCAAAGAATGGTTCATGGAAAGTGGCTCGTCTCTCCACATGACTGGGATGAGATAAATATTTTTTACTTTCTCAGAGTCCGACACATATTGCTATGTGGGATCTGGAACCAACACCAAACAAGCAATTAGAGGGTATGGATATGTAAGATTCTAGCTCGAATCGGGAGGAACTCTGAGAATCGAACATATGTTGTATGTTCCAAACTTAAAGGTAAACCTACTCTCAGTTATGACATTTGAGGATAAAGGCTATTCAACCACATTCCATAATGGCTAGGTACTTGTGTATTCAAGAGAAACTACTCTAGAAACAACAATAATGCTTGGTATTCGCAAGGATAGGTTATACACATTACTGGGAATACCTATAGTTTGTTCTAATGGTTACTTGGATTCAACATCATATTTTGAATCAGATTCAATGTCAGATTCAACATTAGCGTCATAGGCATTGTGAGGCATCTGAAGCTGCAAGACTCCTCCCAATACAATGGGAAGAATGAGTCCATACGTAAACCATCATTGTAAATATGTATATTTCTAAATGTAATATGCATATGTGTATATGTCCTAAAGTCTATTAGAAGGATTGTAAGCCACTCATTGTAAATTATAAGAGTGAGAGGGACTCTATAAAATTTCTATATTTCCACCTTCTATGAGTGAGAGGAATTTTGTAAGAGAGTTTCTATATTGCCACCTTATATGATGTTGAGAGTGAGAGAAATCTTGTTAGACATATTTCTAGATAGCCACCTTTATATATTTTTTTAGAGTGAGAGGAATCTCATTAGGGAGATTTCTAGCTAGACACCTATACATATTTTTCTATAGTGAGAGGAATCTCGTTGTAAAGATTTCAAAGCCTTTAGACAACATAATGGACAATTGTGTTTTCTTGTAATAATCTAAATCACTACATATGAATCAAATTGTCTAAGACAAAATTCTTGATTCTGAAGAACTAGAAGTGAAGGAGTAGAAGAATGTAGGCATTTGAAGCATGTAGGTCAGGAGCATAAAGAGCATCAAATTAATGAAAAATTTTCTAGAGCTAGTAAAGGAGAAGTAATCATCTTCAGAGAACGAGAGGCATATAAAGGTGCATGCTATAAAAATCTTTTTAAATTACTATGTCATGTTTGTGTGGATGTATACCTTGATTAGAAGCAAGTCAAGTACAGATGATAATATGGAAAGCATAATTATTCTTCAAGGAAGGAGCGACAATGGATATAATATTCATTTAGGGACTCCTACAAATACATCAATAGTACAAGAATAGAAATTTCAAAATGGAAAGGAATAGATCAACATTCAACTTGGTTTCTATTGGTCAAGATGGACTATGTTCATCAATAGGAGATGAGAATGGATGTTGAAATAAAGGATACCAGTATGGGAATTTTCTTATTAGGGAGTCTATGAGCCAGAACCAGAGCTAATAACGACAATGTCAAAGGCCTTAGTCATAGCCATACTTTGGAGAAAAATATAGAAGTACATTGATCTAGTACCTAATATTGAAGACCCAAGATGAATGCTAAATTCCAAAATATTCATCAAGATGGAAGAGTGAATTATAATCACTAAGTTGTTGAATATTTATACTTTTGGAGCTCTAAAATTTCTTCAGTTTGAAGGTGTGATCCATGAGGATAAAAGGAATGCTCACAGAGGTCTAGGAGTATCTATAATTCTCACATAGGTCCCAGGGGATCCATAAATGCTCAAAATTTGGTTGTCCCAAATTCTCCAGAAAATGTCCTCAATGCGTAGAGCTCATTGTCATCTTTCCAATGGTGTAAATGACAAGTCAAACAAAGTTCGTATGGAAATGTTATGAGTGATCAATGTTCAAGTCAAACTGGTCAAAGTCAAAGTCAAATTGGTAAAAGGGTGACACATGTCACCACTACAAGGTTGATATGTGGCACGATCATACAGGTGATGTGACCACATCGCAAGGTGCCACATGGGCTAACCGTACAATGACTAGATAGATGAATTGGAAGCTGATTGAGTAAGGTACAATCCAAGTGGCCCAATAACAGGTTGACAAGTGGTGCACAAGTGGATGAATTGTATTATGACATGTGGCATGTACAATCCAATGAGAAGTTTCAACGTGCCAACCTCCCATTGGCCTATATTAGCATGGGTTACCAAAATTATTGAGTCGACGGGGGTCAAACCCATGACCTCCATAACCTCCCAAGACTTAACAAAGACCTCCATACCAATGCATCACACCATGGTTCTTAACCTATATATGGCACATAATATATTTGAATTTGTGTTAAGTTTCAAAAGGGAGGCCAAAGAGTCAAGGGCCTAAGCCCTTGACCCTAGCCCTTGGCTCTTAGTTGTAAACCATACCATGTGATGACATTCAATACATGAAGGAGATTAACAGTGCATCGGGTTTAAAACCATAATGTATGGTTATATTATATACCATATGCCATATAAGCAATAGATTAATATATCTAGTATATAGTTACACTATATACTATATATAATATATCTACCATGTGTTAAAACTAACCACCAACAAATATGCCAAGGGTCGCACGAAATAGAACCCCTAACCTCTTCCATTTTAGCCGATGGTTTAACCAATAGGAAAAACCACTTGTTTTTTATAGGATCCTCACCAAATTTAGTAATGAAGTTGCCAAATATCTACGTGGAGGTTGGAAGCCCAAGCCTATGTATTGGGCGCAGATCCCAATATGCACATAGTTCAAGGTATGATCGAATCCTAAGGTGGCACAAATTCCAATATAGGGTATGTATTTTTATTTTGTATGGATGTCTCGATTTGTTTTCTAAGAATAGGTTAAATATGGTGTCTCGTAAAGCATGCCATGAGGTATATTTATGGAATATAGTCATGTTTATACTCATTTTCACTATTTTTCGCAAGGGTCATGAATTTGAGGTATACTTTGTGAATTTAGGTAATTTTTAACAGTATTATCTCAAATTTCCATTGATGAACATTTAATGCATTGTTTTGCGTGCCAAAGAGGGAAAAATTGAGCCATTTCAGAATTTGGTCGACTTTATAGTCCAATTTCTCATAATTTCAAAAGGATTTCAATGGTGAACTTATTTTATTGTTTTGAGTGATGGAATTGAAGAGAATCCATTAAATTGGATTTTATGAGCACATATTGTCATGATTTTTTATATTTGAGATGGAGAAAGCAGTGTTCATTGGCTTGAAGGGAACTTAAAGATGAAACAAAAGTATGTTATCTTTATGTAATTTTAGTTCTTTATTTTATATTGTGTCATCTCACTATTCAACAAACTAATCATCATTTCATGAGTTTTGGCGTAAAGAGCACATCATCAGAATTCTACAAAGCACCACTATACGATCAATAAATTAATTCTGGATCAAGTTTGATATTGCATGTATATATGTACAAAAATAAGTGGTGTCTAACGATTTTCGGATGATCATTCAACCAATGAAGTTAATTGATTGTGATAATGGTGAAGGTTATTTTAAGGAACTCTAAGAAGTATAGAAACATTATATTAAAGGGAATAAGGACAATGCCTATCATCAATAAAATGTTGTCAATCAACCAATGAAGTTAAGTGATCATGATAATGGTCAAGGTTATTTTAAGGAACTCTAAAAAGTATGGAAACATTAGATTAAAGGGGTAATAAATCCATGAGGTCCCGTAGAATGGAAACAAAAAATACAAGTCAAAAAATGTGAAAATTTTGTAAGCATAATGGGGAAAAGACCTTAGCATAAAGACACTATTCTCATAGCCAGTCAAAGATTAGTTTAAGTTAAGTAGGGTGCCCAATTTGAATCATAAAAATATGGAATTGTTAGGATTAGAGAAGTCAATTAAATCTCATATGAATCCCTTATGGTGTATACCTAATGGATAACATTGAAGTGATCAAATGAATATGAAAATGTAATAAATCCCAGGGCCAATCTATGTGATGATAGTGAAGGGGTATCTCTCTCTCTCTCAAGTGGAAGCTTTCTTAAGGATATTGATGAGTGGCTTGAGAAACATGATCGTCACTAAGGATGATTAGATATGAGGTTATGGATTAGAACACTCATAATTGGTGGGGGACGATAAGTGATAGACTAGGAAAATGTTTAAGGTTTAAATATTCAAGGATAATAATTATCTACTAATTGAGAAAGAAAATAGATCATGTGATAGATTGACTATTAAATATTTATAAACAAGCCTAGGATAATGAGGAAGAACTTGGTATGCCTATGACACATTATGTATTTGGATTAGATGAGCTAATATTTCCAAGCCTGAATGATGTTCACTTAAATAATGATGACCTATTACTTACATGCTATTATGTATAGTAGTCCTTGAATGAATAAAAAACACATTCAAAGGGACATAATAACCATGGGTAATTATAAAAATATATATAAAGTTGAAATAATTTTGATGTTGATGATTTAACGCATGCTAGTAAGGACAATAATATTTTAGTGTTGAGATTCACTGAATTTCACTATGAAGGGAAATAATACATGACTAGATATTGTGGTTATAGATGATGGGTTTTATCTGAAAATAAACATTGTATTCAGACAAGGAAAATATATGAAAACTTTCACATATTGATATTGTGACTATAGATATCCTGTAAATTGTCAACCTTATTGTTAAAAGAATAGGAAATTATAATAAGGAAATGATTGGTATCTAGATTATCACATGGAACTCATAGTACTAATGATCCTTTGTAGAATTATCTTGGGATGAAAAAATTAACCTAGAAGATCCATTTTCTAGATGGATGCCTTGATGATAATTCTTGCATTAGATATGATAGCTAGTATTCCTTGTATACATAATCATACAAGCTAGTGTCTTGAATTTGTTGATGAATCATGATAAGACTGTCCATGATGTTTTATTACTTTTCATGCAGGATGTGTTGAGATAATTATCATATTCATAATCTTATTTGAATATGTGGTTCTAATTATTATGTTGAGGTAATGCTATATCTTTGATAAAGAAATGTTGAGATTGTGTTCTTATGATAGTATCTCCTGATGTGATGATATGATGTAATTGCATAGAAGCATTTTATGATGGCATACATGAGCATGTTGTGATGATAATGAAGTTTTTTTCTCATGATGACACATAAGAGTCAACATGTGGATTATTTTCTATGATGATTTTATGATTATAACTAATGCATTGGTTTCATGATGTGAGGTGGTGATTGATAGGAAATTTCATGAGTGATCCAAGAGGGCCAGTTTATTTGATGATATCGTGAGATCCCATACCTATGGAGGATAATATATACAAAGAAACACCTTATGGGATAGATAAAAAATCAAACAACCAACCTATGTCAGTGATTCTTTTTCCTTGTATAATTCTCAATGGGAAATGGGACCATCTTGAGTAGGCCATAATGCTTGATCTTGGAGTTTTCATGCCAATGTATAGAATAATGGTTGGAGTATTAGTCATTGGTTATGACGTCATATTTCACCTTGATGCATAGGGCTTGTACCTAGTAGTTGTGGAGGGATTTTAGGTCAACATTTCAATATTTCTTGGGGATCTAGTTAGAACGATAAGCTTAATCCTGGTTTCGAAAGTTGGGAAGAAAAGATAGAGAGTGGTCATGATTCCTCGATGTTTTGATGTGGAATTTTGAAGCTTATTGTGGTCACTTGGGTGTCCCTTATACTAGTTTCAGCAAAGGGTGTTGTGGAAGATATGAGGAGAAAATAAAAACCTATACGTAACATAATTAATGTTAACTTCCAGACGGATTTCTTTGAAGGAGGGGAGTATGTAATGTCCCATATTATTAAATAATAATAATAATAAATAAATGGTATTAAAATATAAGTAGACAATACTAAGTTAAAGTAAAAAGAATAATAATAATAATAAAATAAATAAGATATTATAATAAAAAAAATAGATAAAAAAATTACTAAAAAAGGGGATCAAAGAAAAGTTAAATTAAGAAAAGGTTAAAATTGCATAATTAATTAATTGACAACTTTTTCTTGTGCAGTTTGAGGGAAAAGGCTTGGAAGTTGGAATTGGTAGTTGATTGAGGGCTTGGGAGCTCTCAGTCTTAATGCCTAAGGGGTTGGTTGGGAGGAGAGTCATCACCCACACTTTGTTGCAGTATGATGGATCAAATATTTGAGAACAACGGTTCGACTTTCATAGTGTTGTAAGTGAGTTGATTTTGTCAACTCTCATGTAAGTTTCTCATCACTCACTTCTTGTGAATTATGTAATCAATGATTAATGTATCTTTATGTTTTAAGTTAATGGTTGAAAATTTCTATGTTTATTTATATATTCAGATTTATTATAATTTGAGCCATTACATATGATATTAGAGTTTTGATTCTAAGTCTCAGAGCTTATGGGCCTTCAAGGTATAGATGGAAATAATTGCAAATATAATCATAAAGTATGATACAATTGTTATTCTTGGAAGATTTATTAGAACATGAAAACACCTATGGAAGCTGTTGTGAAGCTTAATAAGATAATTTTCATTCTATGATTATTCTTATTCCCACCTATTAATTAATTGAAGATTGAGATGACAAATCACTTTCTTTTCTAAGCCAAATTTTAATAATCACTTAAATAATATAATAATAGGTGGGTGAAGTAGAGTGATATTCATACATTTTAATGTCAAATATTACTCAAAACCCAAAGGTTGTCGATTAGTTAGTTACGAAACCTTTTGATCTTGAGCCAGAAGTGCTAGCATTGTGCCAAGGATCCCACTCTTTACTTATATGCTATTAAATCTTAAACCTTTGATTCCCACAAACTACATGACCATGGAGTTAAAGCTTAAACCCTCCACATTGCTAAAGGGTTTAAGGTTCCCACTCAAATAGTATAAACAAAACTCATTTTCATTTCTGGGCATGCCCACTTTCCCTGCTTATCTCCACATTTAATCCATTTGAAGCTCTTCCATTGTTATTGGGTATTGCTTTCATCTGAAATTTTTTTCATTCTCAATCAATATTGTTGATTTGGATGCCACAAGCTTTAGATAACCTAAATGGGCCTATGGAGAGTTTTAAGGCATAAAAATACAACTTATAGGTCCATTTCCAAAACTTTAAGAGTGTATTTAGAACAAAAAGTAGCTTGAATATATTTGTCTTCATGGTAAGCTTTTCTTGCTTCCTAAAGCTTCTTCAACTCTCACTTTATGTATCCAAAATTTGGGATTGTATTTGGGCTTGGGATCTTGTGTGCGAAGATGTTTGGATGCTTCTGGCACATTACAAAAAATATGTGTAGATGCTCCTAGTTCATGGCACCAAATCCCTACTATGAGAGAAATATTTTCTAAAAAGGTAGAAGTTGGATCTCGATTAGTTACATTTGAGACTAGGAAAATTTAAATATTTGTAGATAGTGTCGTAGTACATGGTATCAAAGAGACTAAGGTGATCCTTTAGAGGACCAATGTTTATATGCCTTAGTTGGTTTGCCAACAAAATGATTTATGGTTCATTATAACTTTCCACCATTATCAATCAATGAAGTTGGTTAAAAAGGTGGTTTAAACAGATGTGAAGTAGGACATGGGGCACTTGCAGAGAAGGATTTTTTTTTTCTTTTACTGCTAGAAAACGATTTTCCATGCATTGTTTGTCTAAACTATGAGGTCATGGCTTCATATGGATCTTATTCAATGGAAACTATTTGTGGAGGGATTTTATCACTAATTGATGCTAGGGTTCAGCTCAGAGAACATGTTGTAGCTATTTCCATAGGACTTGTGAGTGAATTTGATCCTTCTAAAGGGGAGTTGAAATATTATCACAGTTTAACTAATATTCTAGGTATGGAAGATCATTTGGGGGATATGGAATTCAATATTGTCGGGACAAGGAAAGTGGTGACATCAAACATGTTGGTATAACTCTCTATATTCTTTGTAAGTTTCTTGATCCTCCCTTTAAAGGCTGTAAACAAATTTTAGATATTATGGAATGAGATATTAGTGATCCATGAGAAAAGGATAAACACAAATCTCTATGGCTAGTCACACTTATATTAAATCAGAACTATCTCTCATGATTACTAAGTTCTCAAGGATTAGATGTCAAGAAGATTGAACAAGAAACTTTTCATAGTTTTTAGTAAATTTTGATGGGATTGCTACCATATTAGATAATACCAAACTTCTTTGGAAGATACACGATAAGAGGTTGAATTTATTACTAGACGTGAAATAGAATTCGTTGGTATATACAAAGCTTTTATTCTAGACATTAAATATTTTGGGGATTTTGTTGATTTTAGTGCCGGTCAAGAAAATCCTCATGGGAATTGAAACTTGCATTGCATGATATTTAGTATTACTAAAATGAACTGGACTTGTAGGATTGTACCAAGGCACAAAACGTTTTTTTTTACAGAGAGTCGAGTGAAAAAATACAATGTCTTCAATTTTGAATACAGTCAAAATTTAATAACATATTTATTATATTGATTGTTTGGTATTTCTGGGAGCCGTAAACTTCATCTAAAAATTTTGAAAACTCCCTATTCAACTTTGTATAAATATAAATCACAACACCTACCACTGGTCCAAAACTCATAACTCAGTACACTTAACAACTCTGAATATAGTACACCACTCAACAAATAAATTGTAAGGTTATAGTTTTGACCTTGTGACACACCATTGCACAATCAAATTGAATTTATATGCTCTAGAGATAAATCCAAATCCAAGGTGATGGAAAAATTAAAATAATCTTTTGGTCCAGAGAACAAATTTAAACTCCGAAAAGTATTGTAAGACGTTTGTAAGGAGTTTTCCCTTGTGCTCAAGAATGGATAAAAAAAAGGGACAAATCAATGTAGGTTGTCAATGGATGTGAACATGTAGGCCACAAAAATTATATGCAATACTAACTAAAGAAAAAAATTTCATCTTATCATCATTGTATCTTTGTACATTC
Source organism: Picea engelmannii (assembly GCA_009831015.1). Lineage (NCBI taxonomy): Eukaryota > Viridiplantae > Streptophyta > Pinopsida > Pinales > Pinaceae > Picea > Picea engelmannii. The sequence goes on from ML801787.1 coordinate 146,801, forward strand.
TACCTTCCATGTTTCTTTTCATGTGTTTCTCACTCCTTGGCCTCCCTTGGTATGGTTTTCTAGCCATATTTCAACTACACCTTTGGTAAAAGATAAAAATAAAACTGACAAAACTACATTTAGAAATAGTTTTAACACATTAAAAAAAACTATTACAAACGCAACTCAAAGAAAGAAGATTTATTCTTTCGTTCCTGCAAGTTGACCACCCATTACTTAGTGGTTCTTTTTCCTTGTATAAATTTCAATGGGAAATGAGACCATTTTTAGTAGGCCATAGTACCTGATGTTGGAGTTATATTGCTAAAATTCAGAAGAAGGAATGGAGCATTATTCACCAATGGTTTTGTGGGATTGGATTTCAATTCCAAATGATTGTACCTAGAAGTTGTGGAGGGATTTTAGGTCAGCCTTTCGATATGGTTGGGGTACAAGAGTACCAA
>ML801787.1:147343-162161 GCA_009831015.1 Picea engelmannii
ACACTAGTATGTATGAGTTTTCTTGACTTACTTACTAATAATGTTGGTTACTTGTTATGAATGTGTGAACCATGTTCTTGTTCTTTGTACCATAAGATACCTTAACTTCGGGATGAAGTTTCCTGAAGGGTGGGTGTATGTAATGACCTTTGATTATTAAGTATAATTAATTTAATAATATAATCCTAAAAGATTAGCTAAACTGTATTTATGTCTTAAAATAACATTTCTAGTAGATTATTATTAAATAGTGGTTCATGAGGGTTAATGATTGATTTAATTATTAATTAATTCATTTATTAATAAAGTATTAAATTAATGGTGGATAATATGATATACTATTAAATTGGGTTACGTATCCCACAAGGGATAACGTATTCAATACATTAGGATAAGTAATAAAGGAGGGATAAGGGTATTAACGGCGGGGGGATAAGGTGTAATAAAGCAGTTAGGTAGGAGTTAATGTAGGGAAGGCAGTGAAGGAGGAATAAGGGGGGGGAAAGGAGTTGAGAGGGGATTCATTCTACGAGAGGGGAGAAGGGGTTTTGGGAGAGCTCTGAGTATTGGACAGAGGGAGGAATTTACAGTGCACCGGGGGGTTGCTAGAGGTTTTGGGCTCGGAGGGCTAGGATATCCGTTGATATCCTAGGGCTAAAAGCTAACTAGTCGGCAGGGAGGTTGGTTTTGGGTGGCGTCCTAAAGAAGCAAGCTAAGGAAGCAAGTTGCGGATAGCATCAGAGTTAAGGTATTTAAATTCAAATTTATGGATTGTTTACTTAGATTTATTACTCATTGACAAATTTTACTTGCGTAAGTGTTGAGAAAATTTTGAAAATTTTATTTCTTTATAAAGCTTATAGAAATTACTGTACATTTGATAGAATTCCTAGCGGTTAATTTAAAACTGGTCTTTACAAAAGAATCATTCGAATAGAATTCATCTTTCAAATAGGATCAAAGGCCTTAATGTAATTGATACCTTCTTCTTGAGAAAATCCTTTCGAAACCAAGCAAGCTTTGTCTCACTCAAAAACATCTTCATAGGCAAGGATGATTTTAAGGATGAAAAATTATATTAAAATGTAGAAACATGGGATAATATTACTAGTCCTTAATATGCAAAATGTAAAATGTTTGGGAATAGTTTTGTAAAAATATTCAAATTTTTAAGGATTTTTTATAATTTCTATAAAATTTTGGCGATTTTTAAGGTTAAATAATTTAATTCTATGGAATTTGGGCGAATCATTTTTCAGAAAAAATGGAAATTGGCGAATTGTTTTTTGGGAAAAACCATGGAAAATTAGCCCAATTGTGAAATTTAGCCCCTTCATGTATTCAATGGGTCTAACCACTTCTAGTCAATACCAGATTGAACCAGGTACTTTTCAAAAAGTTTACTGACATATTCATCGCCATTTTCTAATCTCAGGAAATTGATGGATTAGCGACATTGATTTTCAACAAAGGTATTGAATTCTTTGAACTTTTCAAAGAAAAGATTCTTATTTTTCATAAAATAAACCTCAGTGAAATGAGAGAGAGAATTAATGAAAGTCAATATATACCTTGCATCTACTAGGGAAGGTAGATTCACGTAACAAACATCACAGTGAACCATCTCTAGATGGTTTCTTGCTCACTTCTCAAAGTCAAAATGTGCCTGATGATGCTTGCTAAGAACACAACCTTTACAGACTCCTTCAGGGGGGGGGAACTTTAGGTAGAACACCAACCATTTTATGACTTTCCATCGATTGCAAACATAAAAAAATTCAAGTGTATGAGTCATTTGTGCCAAGTTTGAATTCACTCATTAGTGTGAGAAACAAGAGAAATTGGTTCTGTGTCAATTTGAGTTGTGTCAAATAATTTATACAGACTATTCTTTGGGTTGCGAAACCCTTCAACAAAAATCAACTGACGTTTCTTCAAATCTCGAACAAAGAACCAATCTAGCCAAAAATCCATAATTTTACATGTCTATTTTAACTGAGAAATAGAAAACAAATTGGCACTAAGATTTGGCACATGATAAACATTGAAAATTATCCCATGTTGATAGGAAACATCAACATGACCAACAATATGAAGAGAAAAATCATCAACAACATAAATCTTCCTCTCCTCGACTTCATTTAAGGACGTGAAAAAGGAAGCATCCTTATCCATATGATGAGTGCACCCATATTCGACTACCCATCCATTTTGCACAAAATGAGATAGCAAGGCATGAGAAGTTCTGACCTGGAAGGTGAAATTATCAGTATGTCGATGAACAACATACACATCTCCTTCAAGGCATTCAACCTTCTCCTCTAAATCATCTCTCTTATTGTAGTATAGCTTCTCCACATGTCTAGTATTTCCACAATACTGGCATGTCTTCTTCTTTATACTTTGTCGAGCTGCATCTATTTTCCCTTTAGGTTTATGGTTGAGGAATCCATGTCTCTATGTAGGGGTATCAAGCCATCCTCTTTCCTTGTGATTTGACATTCCCTTTCCTTTGAGAAAGTGGGCTTGATATTTACCACCAATTTTTCCTTCTTCAAGAAATTTATGTTAATCATTAATCAAAAGACCGCATAAGGCTCCAAATGTGTAATCCTTACCATATTCTTTGTGTGCCTACCAGTTGGTGATGAAAGTCTAAATGAACACGTTGAATGGTGTTCTCAAATTAATCAGGATGAAATCGATGAGTTGTCCATCTTTCTTCTAATAATTATTTCCACACTTGTCCAATTTCAATTGGAGTTCCTTCACATGTGCCAAATAGTCCTCTATTTTGTCAAAAAAATGAGGATCTAAAGAGATTGAATCTTTCTCTAATTGCATTATTTGGTTTTCATTGACTCTATCAAACAACGAATTCAACTTCTTCCATACTTGATGAGGGCAGTTGATTCCAGTGGTGTGAAAACAAATCTCCTGCAAGATATAGGTCATCGTGACCTCTACAGCCTCATATTTCTTTCCATCACCAACAAAATTTTCCTAACTGTCTATTGGATATGGAATTGTAGTCTTCGTATACTATTATAGTCTTTTACTATTTAATATGGTTTCCATGTTTGGTGCCTATACCCTGTAATTTGATTTGTTTAGAATTATAGGATCAATCTTTGAATCCATCTTCAATACATGTACAGAAGAAATTTGTTTCAACAAGTTACAATATGCAAACCATTGTCCTAGAGTCAATCACACAATGTATCAAACTTGAAAAAATTTGTGGATAACACACGAGGTTTCAAACCATCGTCTCTGATACCATGTTGGGGATTTGGTGTAATACCATATGATTTATCTTTTTATTTTATCGTACAATTTCTTATTTATTATTATTATTACTACTACTACTTTAAATTATTATTATTTGTTTATTATTTTAAGACCATTTCTTTATTAATTATTATTATTATTATTTAGTAATATGGGGCATTACAAAATCCCCATCATTCAAGGAACTTTGTCCTAAAGTTAACACTAATTATGCTACTTATAGGTTTTTATTTTCTCCTCATATATTACAATACACCCTCTGCTGAAACTAGTATAAGGGCCATTGAAGTGACCACAATAGGCATCAAAAGTCCACATTACAACATTGGTGAAGCAAAAATACTCCCTAGTGTTTCTTCCCAACTTTTGGAACTAGGATTAAGCCTATCGGTTTAACTAGATCCCCAAGGATCGAAACACCATTTTCCAAAATAAGCATATGAATTGGTACTCTTGTACCCCAACCATATCGAAAGGCTGACCTAAAATCCCTCCACAACTTCTAGGTACAATCATTTGGAATTGAAATCCAATCCCACAAAACCATTGGTGAATAATGCTCCATTCCTTCTTCTGAATTTTAGCAATATAACTCCAACATCAGGTACTATGGCCTACTAAAAATGGTCTCATTTCCCATTGAAATTTATACAAGGAAAAAGAACCACTAAGTAATGGGTGGTCAACTTGCAGGAACGAAAGAATAAATCTTCTTTCTTTGAGTTGCGTTTGTAATAGTTTTTTTTAATGTGTTAAAACTATTTCTAAATGTAGTTTTGTCAGTTTTATTTTTATCTTTTACCAAAGGTGTAGTTGAAATATGGCTAGAAAACCATACCAAGGGAGGCCAAGGAGTGAGAAACACATGAAAAGAAACATGGAAGGTAGAATGTACAAAGATACAATGATGATAAGATGAAATTTTTTTCTTTAGTTAGTATTGCATATAATTTTTGTGGCCTACATGTTCACATCCATTGACAACCTACATTGATTTGTCCCTTTTTTTTATCCATTCTTGAGCACAAGGGAAAACTCCTTACAAACGTCTTACAATACTTTTCGGAGTTTAAATTTGTTCTCTGGACCAAAAGATTATTTTAATTTTTCCATCACCTTGGATTTGGATTTATCTCTAGAGCATATAAATTCAATTTGATTGTGCAATGGTGTGTCACAAGGTCAAAACTATAACCTTACAATTTATTTGTTGAGTGGTGTACTATATTCAGAGTTGTTAAGTGTACTGAGTTATGAGTTTTGGACCAGTGGTAGGTGTTGTGATTTATATTTATACAAAGTTGAATAGGGAGTTTTCAAAATTTTTAGATGAAGTTTACGGCTCCCAGAAATACCAAACAATCAATATAATAAATATGTTATTAAATTTTGACTGTATTCAAAATTGAAGACATTGTATTTTTTCACTCGACTCTCTGTAAAAAAAAACGTTTTGTGCCTTGGTACAATCCTACAAGTCCAGTTCATTTTAGTAATACTAAATATCATGCAATGCAAGTTTCAATTCCCATGAGGATTTTCTTGACCGGCACTAAAATCAACAAAATCCCCAAAATATTTAATGTCTAGAATAAAAGCTTTGTATATACCAACGAATTCTATTTCACGTCTAGTAATAAATTCAACCTCTTATCGTGTATCTTCCAAAGAAGTTTGGTATTATCTAATATGGTAGCAATCCCATCAAAATTTACTAAAAACTATGAAAAGTTTCTTGTTCAATCTTCTTGACATCTAATCCTTGAGAACTTAGTAATCATGAGAGATAGTTCTGATTTAATATAAGTGTGACTAGCCATAGAGATTTGTGTTTATCCTTTTCTCATGGATCACTAATATCTCATTCCATAATATCTAAAATTTGTTTACAGCCTTTAAAGGGAGGATCAAGAAACTTACAAAGAATATAGAGAGTTATACCAACATGTTTGATGTCACCACTTTCCTTGTCCCGACAATATTGAATTCCATATCCCCCAAATGATCTTCCATACCTAGAATATTAGTTAAACTGTGATAATATTTCAACTCCCCTTTAGAAGGATCAAATTCACTCACAAGTCCTATGGAAATAGCTACAACATGTTCTCTGAGCTGAACCCTAGCATCAATTAGTGATAAAATCCCTCCACAAATAGTTTCCATTGAATAAGATCCATATGAAGCCATGACCTCATAGTTTAGACAAACAATGCATGGAAAATCGTTTTCTAGCAGTAAAAGAAAAAAAAAATCCTTCTCTGCAAGTGCCCCATGTCCTACTTCACATCTGTTTAAACCACCTTTTTAACCAACTTCATTGATTGATAATGGTGGAAAGTTATAATGAACCATAAATCATTTTGTTGGCAAACCAACTAAGGCATATAAACATTGGTCCTCTAAAGGATCACCTTAGTCTCTTTGATACCATGTACTACGACACTATCTACAAATATTTAAATTTTCCTAGTCTCAAATGTAACTAATCGAGATCCAACTTCTACCTTTTTAGAAAATATTTCTCTCATAGTAGGGATTTGGTGCCATGAACTAGGAGCATCTACACATATTTTTTGTAATGTGCCAGAAGCATCCAAACATCTTCGCACACAAGATCCCAAGCCCAAATACAATCCCAAATTTTGGATACATAAAGTGAGAGTTGAAGAAGCTTTAGGAAGCAAGAAAAGCTTACCATGAAGACAAATATATTCAAGCTACTTTTTGTTCTAAATACACTCTTAAAGTTTTGGAAATGGACCTATAAGTTGTATTTTTATGCCTTAAAACTCTCCATAGGCCCATTTAGGTTATCTAAAGCTTGTGGCATCCAAATCAACAATATTGATTGAGAATGAAAAAAATTTCAGATGAAAGCAATACCCAATAACAATGGAAGAGCTTCAAATGGATTAAATGTGGAGATAAGCAGGGAAAGTGGGCATGCCCAGAAATGAAAATGAGTTTTGTTTATACTATTTGAGTGGGAACCTTAAACCCTTTAGCAATGTGGAGGGTTTAAGCTTTAACTCCATGGTCATGTAGTTTGTGGGAATCAAAGGTTTAAGATTTAATAGCATATAAGTAAAGAGTGGGATCCTTGGCACAATGCTAGCACTTCTGGCTCAAGATCAAAAGGTTTCGTAACTAACTAATCGACAACCTTTGGGTTTTGAGTAATATTTGACATTAAAATGTATGAATATCACTCTACTTCACCCACCTATTATTATATTATTTAAGTGATTATTAAAATTTGGCTTAGAAAAGAAAGTGATTTGTCATCTCAATCTTCAATTAATTAATAGGTGGGAATAAGAATAATCATAGAATGAAAATTATCTTATTAAGCTTCACAACAGCTTCCATAGGTGTTTTCATGTTCTAATAAATCTTCCAAGAATAACAATTGTATCATACTTTATGATTATATTTGCAATTATTTCCATCTATACCTTGAAGGCCCATAAGCTCTGAGACTTAGAATCAAAACTCTAATATCATATGTAATGGCTCAAATTATAATAAATCTGAATATATAAATAAACATAGAAATTTTCAACCATTAACTTAAAACATAAAGATACATTAATCATTGATTACATAATTCACAAGAAGTGAGTGATGAGAAACTTACATGAGAGTTGACAAAATCAACTCACTTACAACACTATGAAAGTCGAACCGTTGTTCTCAAATATTTGATCCATCATACTGCAACAAAGTGTGGGTGATGACTCTCCTCCCAACCAACCCCTTAGGCATTAAGACTGAGAGCTCCCAAGCCCTCAATCAACTACCAATTCCAACTTCCAAGCCTTTTCCCTCAAACTGCACAAGAAAAAGTTGTCAATTAATTAATTATGCAATTTTAACCTTTTCTTAATTTAACTTTTCTTTGATCCCCTTTTTTAGTAATTTTTTTATCTATTTTTTTTATTATAATATCTTATTTATTTTATTATTATTATTATTCTTTTTACTTTAACTTAGTATTGTCTACTTATATTTTAATACCATTTATTTATTATTATTATTATTTAATAATATGGGACATTACATACTCCCCTCCTTCAAAGAAATCCGTCTGGAAGTTAACATTAATTATGTTACGTATAGGTTTTTATTTTCTCCTCATATCTTCCACAACACCCTTTGCTGAAACTAGTATAAGGGACACCCAAGTGACCACAATAAGCTTCAAAATTCCACATCAAAACATCGAGGAATCATGACCACTCTCTATCTTTTCTTCCCAACTTTCGAAACCAGGATTAAGCTTATCGTTCTAACTAGATCCCCAAGAAATATTGAAATGTTGACCTAAAATCCCTCCACAACTACTAGGTACAAGCCCTATGCATCAAGGTGAAATATGACGTCATAACCAATGACTAATACTCCAACCATTATTCTATACATTGGCATGAAAACTCCAAGATCAAGCATTATGGCCTACTCAAGATGGTCCCATTTCCCATTGAGAATTATACAAGGAAAAAGAATCACTGACATAGGTTGGTTGTTTGATTTTTTATCTATCCCATAAGGTGTTTCTTTGTATATATTATCCTCCATAGGTATGGGATCTCACGATATCATCAAATAAACTGGCCCTCTTGGATCACTCATGAAATTTCCTATCAATCACCACCTCACATCATGAAACCAATGCATTAGTTATAATCATAAAATCATCATAGAAAATAATCCACATGTTGACTCTTATGTGTCATCATGAGAAAAAAACTTCATTATCATCACAACATGCTCATGTATGCCATCATAAAATGCTTCTATGCAATTACATCATATCATCACATCAGGAGATACTATCATAAGAACACAATCTCAACATTTCTTTATCAAAGATATAGCATTACCTCAACATAATAATTAGAACCACATATTCAAATAAGATTATGAATATGATAATTATCTCAACACATCCTGCATGAAAAGTAATAAAACATCATGGACAGTCTTATCATGATTCATCAACAAATTCAAGACACTAGCTTGTATGATTATGTATACAAGGAATACTAGCTATCATATCTAATGCAAGAATTATCATCAAGGCATCCATCTAGAAAATGGATCTTCTAGGTTAATTTTTTCATCCCAAGATAATTCTACAAAGGATCATTAGTACTATGAGTTCCATGTGATAATCTAGATACCAATCATTTCCTTATTATAATTTCCTATTCTTTTAACAATAAGGTTGACAATTTACAGGATATCTATAGTCACAATATCAATATGTGAAAGTTTTCATATATTTTCCTTGTCTGAATACAATGTTTATTTTCAGATAAAACCCATCATCTATAACCACAATATCTAGTCATGTATTATTTCCCTTCATAGTGAAATTCAGTGAATCTCAACACTAAAATATTATTGTCCTTACTAGCATGCGTTAAATCATCAACATCAAAATTATTTCAACTTTATATATATTTTTATAATTACCCATGGTTATTATGTCCCTTTGAATGTGTTTTTTATTCATTCAAGGACTACTATACATAATAGCATGTAAGTAATAGGTCATCATTATTTAAGTGAACATCATTCAGGCTTGGAAATATTAGCTCATCTAATCCAAATACATAATGTGTCATAGGCATACCAAGTTCTTCCTCATTATCCTAGGCTTGTTTATAAATATTTAATAGTCAATCTATCACATGATCTATTTTCTTTCTCAATTAGTAGATAATTATTATCCTTGAATATTTAAACCTTAAACATTTTCCTAGTCTATCACTTATCGTCCCCCACCAATTATGAGTGTTCTAATCCATAACCTCATATCTAATCATCCTTAGTGACGATCATGTTTCTCAAGCCACTCATCAATATCCTTAAGAAAGCTTCCACTTGAGAGAGAGAGAGATACCCCTTCACTATCATCACATAGATTGGCCCTGGGATTTATTACATTTTCATATTCATTTGATCACTTCAATGTTATCCATTAGGTATACACCATAAGGGATTCATATGAGATTTAATTGACTTCTCTAATCCTAACAATTCCATATTTTTATGATTCAAATTGGGCACCCTACTTAACTTAAACTAATCTTTGACTGGCTATGAGAATAGTGTCTTTATGCTAAGGTCTTTTCCCCATTATGCTTACAAAATTTTCACATTTTTTGACTTGTATTTTTTGTTTCCATTCTACGGGACCTCATGGATTTATTACCCCTTTAATCTAATGTTTCCATACTTTTTAGAGTTCCTTAAAATAACCTTGACCATTATCATGATCACTTAACTTCATTGGTTGATTGACAACATTTTATTGATGATAGGCATTGTCCTTATTCCCTTTAATATAATGTTTCTATACTTCTTAGAGTTCCTTAAAATAACCTTCACCATTATCACAATCAATTAACTTCATTGGTTGAATGATCATCCGAAAATCGTTAGACACCACTTATTTTTGTACATATATACATGCAATATCAAACTTGATCCAGAATTAATTTATTGATCGTATAGTGGTGCTTTGTAGAATTCTGATGATGTGCTCTTTACGCCAAAACTCATGAAATGATGATTAGTTTGTTGAATAGTGAGATGACACAATATAAAATAAAGAACTAAAATTACATAAAGATAACATACTTTTGTTTCATCTTTAAGTTCCCTTCAAGCCAATGAACACTGCTTTCTCCATCTCAAATATAAAAAATCATGACAATATGTGCTCATAAAATCCAATTTAATGGATTCTCTTCAATTCCATCACTCAAAACAATAAAATAAGTTCACCATTGAAATCCTTTTGAAATTATGAGAAATTGGACTATAAAGTCGACCAAATTCTGAAATGGCTCAATTTTTCCCTCTTTGGCACGCAAAACAATGCATTAAATGTTCATCAATGGAAATTTGAGATAATACTGTTAAAAATTACCTAAATTCACAAAGTATACCTCAAATTCATGACCCTTGCGAAAAATAGTGAAAATGAGTATAAACATGACTATATTCCATAAATATACCTCATGGCATGCTTTACGAGACACCATATTTAACCTATTCTTAGAAAACAAATCGAGACATCCATACAAAATAAAAATACATACCCTATATTGGAATTTGTGCCACCTTAGGATTCGATCATACCTTGAACTATGTGCATATTGGGATCTGCGCCCAATACATAGGCTTGGGCTTCCAACCTCCACGTAGATATTTGGCAACTTCATTACTAAATTTGGTGAGGATCCTATAAAAAACAAGTGGTTTTTCCTATTGGTTAAACCATCGGCTAAAATGGAAGAGGTTAGGGGTTCTATTTCGTGCGACCCTTGGCATATTTGTTGGTGGTTAGTTTTAACACATGGTAGATATATTATATATAGTATATAGTGTAACTATATACTAGATATATTAATCTATTGCTTATATGGCATATGGTATATAATATAACCATACATTATGGTTTTAAACCCGATGCACTGTTAATCTCCTTCATGTATTGAATGTCATCACATGGTATGGTTTACAACTAAGAGCCAAGGGCTAGGGTCAAGGGCTTAGGCCCTTGACTCTTTGGCCTCCCTTTTGAAACTTAACACAAATTCAAATATATTATGTGCCATATATAGGTTAAGAACCATGGTGTGATGCATTGGTATGGAGGTCTTTGTTAAGTCTTGGGAGGTTATGGAGGTCATGGGTTTGACCCCCGTCGACTCAATAATTTTGGTAACCCATGCTAATATAGGCCAATGGGAGGTTGGCACGTTGAAACTTCTCATTGGATTGTACATGCCACATGTCATAATACAATTCATCCACTTGTGCACCACTTGTCAACCTGTTATTGGGCCACTTGGATTGTACCTTACTCAATCAGCTTCCAATTCATCTATCTAGTCATTGTACGGTTAGCCCATGTGGCACCTTGCGATGTGGTCACATCACCTGTATGATCGTGCCACATATCAACCTTGTAGTGGTGACATGTGTCACCCTTTTACCAATTTGACTTTGACTTTGACCAGTTTGACTTGAACATTGATCACTCATAACATTTCCATACGAACTTTGTTTGACTTGTCATTTACACCATTGGAAAGATGACAATGAGCTCTACGCATTGAGGACATTTTCTGGAGAATTTGGGACAACCAAATTTTGAGCATTTATGGATCCCCTGGGACCTATGTGAGAATTATAGATACTCCTAGACCTCTGTGAGCATTCCTTTTATCCTCATGGATCACACCTTCAAACTGAAGAAATTTTAGAGCTCCAAAAGTATAAATATTCAACAACTTAGTGATTATAATTCACTCTTCCATCTTGATGAATATTTTGGAATTTAGCATTCATCTTGGGTCTTCAATATTAGGTACTAGATCAATGTACTTCTATATTTTTCTCCAAAGTATGGCTATGACTAAGGCCTTTGACATTGTCGTTATTAGCTCTGGTTCTGGCTCATAGACTCCCTAATAAGAAAATTCCCATACTGGTATCCTTTATTTCAACATCCATTCTCATCTCCTATTGATGAACATAGTCCATCTTGACCAATAGAAACCAAGTTGAATGTTGATCTATTCCTTTCCATTTTGAAATTTCTATTCTTGTACTATTGATGTATTTGTAGGAGTCCCTAAATGAATATTATATCCATTGTCGCTCCTTCCTTGAAGAATAATTATGCTTTCCATATTATCATCTGTACTTGACTTGCTTCTAATCAAGGTATACATCCACACAAACATGACATAGTAATTTAAAAAGATTTTTATAGCATGCACCTTTATATGCCTCTCGTTCTCTGAAGATGATTACTTCTCCTTTACTAGCTCTAGAAAATTTTTCATTAATTTGATGCTCTTTATGCTCCTGACCTACATGCTTCAAATGCCTACATTCTTCTACTCCTTCACTTCTAGTTCTTCAGAATCAAGAATTTTGTCTTAGACAATTTGATTCATATGTAGTGATTTAGATTATTACAAGAAAACACAATTGTCCATTATGTTGTCTAAAGGCTTTGAAATCTTTACAACGAGATTCCTCTCACTATAGAAAAATATGTATAGGTGTCTAGCTAGAAATCTCCCTAATGAGATTCCTCTCACTCTAAAAAAATATATAAAGGTGGCTATCTAGAAATATGTCTAACAAGATTTCTCTCACTCTCAACATCATATAAGGTGGCAATATAGAAACTCTCTTACAAAATTCCTCTCACTCATAGAAGGTGGAAATATAGAAATTTTATAGAGTCCCTCTCACTCTTATAATTTACAATGAGTGGCTTACAATCCTTCTAATAGACTTTAGGACATATACACATATGCATATTACATTTAGAAATATACATATTTACAATGATGGTTTACGTATGGACTCATTCTTCCCATTGTATTGGGAGGAGTCTTGCAGCTTCAGATGCCTCACAATGCCTATGACGCTAATGTTGAATCTGACATTGAATCTGATTCAAAATATGATGTTGAATCCAAGTAACCATTAGAACAAACTATAGGTATTCCCAGTAATGTGTATAACCTATCCTTGCGAATACCAAGCATTATTGTTGTTTCTAGAGTAGTTTCTCTTGAATACACAAGTACCTAGCCATTATGGAATGTGGTTGAATAGCCTTTATCCTCAAATGTCATAACTGAGAGTAGGTTTACCTTTAAGTTTGGAACATACAACATATGTTCGATTCTCAGAGTTCCTCCCGATTCGAGCTAGAATCTTACATATCCATACCCTCTAATTGCTTGTTTGGTGTTGGTTCCAGATCCCACATAGCAATATGTGTCGGACTCTGAGAAAGTAAAAAATATTTATCTCATCCCAGTCATGTGGAGAGACGAGCCACTTTCCATGAACCATTCTTTGATGTCTTCATATATCACTTTTCCAGGACCATCCATCAGGAAGTATTCTTTCCTAAGCCTTTCTATAATACCATTTACTTCATCTGGAGCTACTACTTGTCTTCTTGTAAGTGCCTTTAGATATTTTTTTTTTATTCTTCATACACAATTTTGGGTAAAGTGTCCAAAACTTCTCAATCTGGTGTCCACTCTTACCACAATAAGAGTAGAGTGTCTTGTTCCATGATCCCTTCTTATGATTCCTCATTTTCCTCTGACTTGAGAAATGATTTTTCTTCTTCTTAGAGGGTTTTACTTGCACATATTCTCTTCTTAGACACTTCTCCACATCATGGTTGTTATCTCCATAGGAAACACATGGATAACTAGACCATTCACCAATGAGAAAAGTCCTCATTCCTTTTCTTGTAGCATTCACATATTTCCCTGGAGATGCCTTACACATGTTACTCTTCTCTAGACTGGAAGGTAAGGAAAACTGCTCATCTGAAGCTTTCTTTGCTTCATCTACCCTTGATCATTCTCCATCTTTATGGGAAAAGGAATAATATGAAGAGTCATGTTTCCCGGTCATGCCCTTCGAAAGAGGTAGTCCCTTTTGCATTTGAGACTTTACATCTTCACCTTGCCAATATTCATGGACTCGTACTGATGGTGCCAGTTCCTGATTCCTAATTTGCAATTTTCTTTCAAACTCATGAAAAATACCCTTATGGAATTCCTCATGACATAACAATCTATCTTGCAACCTCTTCTTCTCTTCCTTAAAAGTTTGCAACTGCATTCTTAGCTCATAATTCTCCTTCTGTGTTTTTTGATTAATGTTCTTCTGGAGCCTCAAATTCGTGAAACTTTACTCATATTGAATTCTTGATGAGAGCTTTCAAAATATTCACCAAATAAACTTGTGTATCTCATAATATCAACAATTTGCACCACATGTCAAAACTAGGTCTGATACCACTTGATCCGAAAATCCTTAGACACCACTTATTTCTTTACATATATACATGCAATATCTAGCTTGATCCATAATTAATTTAGTAATTGTATTGAGGTGGTTTGCAGAATTATAATGATGCGCTCTTTACCCAAAAAATCATGAAACGATGATTAGTTTTCTGGTTAGTGAGATGACACAACATAAAATAAAAGAATTCAAATTACGTAAAGATAACATACTTTTGTTTCATCTTTAAGTTCCATTTAAGCCAATGAAAATTTATTTCTCCATCTCAAATATCAAAAATCATGACAACATGTGCTCATAAAATCCAATTTAATGGACTCTATTTAATTACATCACTCAAAATAAGAAAATAAGTTCGTCGTTGAAATCCTTGTGAAATTATGAGAAATTTGACTATAAAGTCAACCAAATTTCGAACTAGCTCAATTTCGTCCTCTTCGACACACAAAACAATGCACTAAATGCTCATTAATGGAAATTTGAGAAAATAATGTTAGAAATGACCTCAAATCACAAAATAGACCTCAAATTCATGATCCTTGTGAAAAATCGTGAAAAATGAGTATAAACATGACTATATTCCATCAGTATACCTCATGACACACTTTACGAGACAACATATTTAACCTCTTCTTAGAACACAAATTGAAAC
>ML801788.1:3168-27757 GCA_009831015.1 Picea engelmannii
TTTTAGGTGTGGATCTAAGAACATGTACAATTGTGGTAGCCATACAAGGGAGCTTTAATAGAAGGTAGGCCTATTTTATACCAAAATGTAAATGACAGGGGAACTCATGGGGGTATGTTCCTCGGTAGGTGCTGGGCTCATTCTTGCTATGCCTCTATCGATGATGCTGAGTAAACGGCTTAATCCAGACCTGGACAATAAAAAGGAACTCCTATCAGTCCAATGAGCAGAGTCAATATTCCTGGAAATAACAAGTGACAACCAAATCCCTCATTCTATCTTATCCGTGCGTGTAGTAGGAACGACTTTTATGAGGTAGTATCCTCATTATCCAGAACTGCCCTAGCTCGTAGCACTACTAATTGATATCAACAATTACATTCGACAGCAACGGCATTCTCCCTTGACTCGATCTAGTATCTCTTCTTCAGAGCCACAATAAGGGTTCGAGAGGCGCAAAAGAAAGTGATGAGGAGCAACTAAAGGGCATGGGCTCCCAAGCACCGCATCTCCGGCACACGAACTATTGAGGGTAAATAAGGTATTCTCCCATGTTCTTCCCTGTTCCTACGGTCTTGACCTGGAAAGTGACTTCCGAATGCTCCCATTGTGACTTTCATTTCAATAATTTATGCATTTCATTTCAATAAAGTATGCATTTCATTTCAATAATTTTCTGCAGTGATTTGTAAAATATTCAGACCTGCTACTGAAAACTAAACTGAATGCAACTGAAAACTAAACTGAATGCTACAGTGTCGAGAGATAAGGATGAGAAGATGAAGACTCTTGGTAAGGAGAGCTAGGACGATGGAGTCTTCCTTTACCAATTTTTCTCAAGGTAATGATCCTAACTTAATTTAGAGTTTAAGTGTATTCGTATCTACGATTCATTTCATACAAACATTGATCAAGTAAAAGACAAAAATAATACTACAAAGACAGTGTAAATATACAAAAAATGTCATATTACTTAAGCAAAACATAGAAACAATACTAAACAAAAATAATACTAGAAAGACATTATGAATATACAAAAAATGTATACTGAAAATGTTATGTTAGGTTGAATTTAATTTAGACATTTTAAACAAAGACATTGTAAATATCCAAAAAAATGTTATATTACTTAAGAAAAACACAGAAATAATACTACACAGAAAACAATACTAGAAAAACATTATGAATATACTGAAAATGTTATATTAAGTTGAATTTAATTTAGAGATTTTAAACATAAAGAACGAGAAAAAGGGGAGATGAAAGAAGAGGCATCAAACCTGCAAATGATGGAAAGATTGATGATTGGGCGCCAACAGACTGGACTATTCTTGCAATAAGTTAAGAGAACTCCTTGTTGCCATTGTCATTGTTTTGGTCAGTTTCTGCAGAAGAGATTCAACCACCTTTGAGTGTTCCCAAACATGTAGATCGATATTTATTTGCAAGCTTTGGACATAGGTTCAATAAATTCACATTTATTTTGAAACAGACTTTATCTCCATCCTTGTTCTGACAAAAGTTGACGAAATGCATTTTTTGTCTTTGCAGGTTTACTACCAACTCTTGTTTTCCTGGTGCGAGGCGACGTCTGTGGGAGAAAGTTTCTCGATAGATGCTCTCCTGGTTCCAGGACTGATCGTAGAAAGGTCAGAGTCGTTCGTTCCCCTGATCTTTTCGTACAAGAGACCCCACGATGATTTGAAAACTGCAATTCATCCTTACAATTAATGTGTGAATGGATCCTCGGAGGAATGTTGAAATTATACATTCAATTTTAAAAGAGAATTTTAAATGTTTTGTTTCAGAATTATTTATTTTGGACTTAAAATATAATATGAAAAAAATATACATCGTATATTATTTCTTTGTGTAACTTTGGATACAGTCTTTCATTTCTGTGTAGCTATCAATATAGTGTTTTATTAAATGAATCAATATAGTGTTTTATTAAATGAATGGTTATTTTCGTGTCAACAATTCTTCGATAGAGTGTTTCATTAAATCAATGGTTCTTTCCGTGTCCGCAATTCACTAAACTTTGAAGATTGTAATTCATTAAATGAAAAATATGAAATCATGTACGAACCGTGAAGAAATGAACTATGATCCGATCTTGGGTACGAACTGTGTAAGCACTGGATTCAAAGTAGAGTAGTGGCAGTAAGCACTGGGTTCAAAGCAGAGTAGTGGCAGTTTCACTAGGTTCAAAGCAGAGTGTTGGCAGTTCGATGCAACTTAATTCCTACAGTACACAGTACTGAAATGGCTGAATGACAATCGTAAATAAAGGCCTGAATGACAATCATAAATAGTTAACCATAATTTGTACTGATTGAAATGAAGTTTACGCAGGTCTAAACATTAAGTAAAGCTCTAAACCTTAATTAAAAGCTCTAAAAAGTAATTAAAGCATTCCAAATAAGCATTGGAAGAAGTGAAGCCGACAATAACACTTTAAACTTACAAGCCAATAAAATTTGAACAAATATATATATGTATATTTTTTAAAATAAATAAATACAAATATCCTAAGTTAAACATTACACTTTTTGAAAAATTAAAAAGTCAACCCTAAACTAATATGAGTTCAACGATGAACTCATCACTATAATCCTCGGGCCTTCGGTAGGGACTAATAATAATAATAACACCGATTTTTTCACGAGAAAATGTAAAAAATGTAAACCAACTGATGTGTTAGATGGATTTGTAATTTTGTTATTTAACATTTATTTTCCATCTGAAATAGAGTCAAAGTCAATTTATCATGTCAGTCCACTTCGAAGATAGTCCCATGTATTGGGAATGTCATATGATAAGCATACATTACATTAGGGTGTTGATTAAATTTTTTATTTTTTTGGTTTTTTTATCCACTCAAATTTCAAATCTGCAGATCTAATTATTTATCATTAATTTTAAATTTCATTTGTAAATAATGCAAAATTTTATATATCAAATATTATATAATTAGATAATGTGATAAAAAATATAATATTTTTCATTTGCCAAATTGTAATTACAAATGTATAGTTAGATAATGTGATAAGGAATGATAAATTTCTTTTTCATATGCCAAATTGTAATTACAAGAGAAAGATTGAAAAAATCTGTGCGTGTCAACTTTTATTGGAAAATCTATGCATATCATCTACACGGAAAGAATGAAAACACATTCTTATGGTTAAATTTTCAAATTATTCTTATTATCTTTTTAATGTGAAAAGATTTAACCTTATTATACCTGCCGATAGGCATGGTATATAGTGATGAGTTCACCATTGACTATATATTAATTCACCAGTTGACCAAAAATTAATCTGATTTTTTAATGTAATACTTTAGAAATAGATTTTATTTATTTATTTCATTTATTAAAAAAAAATTTTGTCAAGATCTCATTGGCTATTCAAACCTACCTCTTATTGCCCAATTAACATGAATGCAGACATAAATTAAATTGGCTTTCTAATGTAATGCTTTAGCAATAGAATTTTTTTATTTATTTAGATATTCAAAGGAACCTCTTATTGCTAGGCTGACGACAATTAATAAATGTGAACATACGGTCTTGGCTTCGTACATGAAGTGTCTTAGTCACGTGTAGTGTCTTAGTCAGATTACATGTGAGTCATAAATGTGAACATACGGTCTTGGCTTCGTACGTGAAGTGTCTTAGTGAGATTACGTCCTCTCCTTTTTCCAAGTAAGTACCCAACATTTGATTGTTAATCTTATTTGATGGTGTAATTGTTTATTGATATGTTTATTGCAGAGAACTCTTGTCTCTGATACGTGCAAAGAAAGCCAAGTTAATGTTTTCATGGAATTTCATTGCTTGATTTGCAAGTGTTTCAAAATTGGTTTGATAAAAAAATTAATGAAATTTAGTTTCAAAATTGGTATGGCTAAATTTTTTTAATGTTATTTAGTTTCAAAATTGGTTTAAAAAATTTATAACTTTTTTTATAGGTAAAAGTTAAATTCTTTAATTTTTTTTAATTAAAATTAATTTATAATCAAAGTAGTATTTAGTTTTATATATAAAATTAAAATCAGATTTTTTTTTTAAATTTAAATTAATATTCATTTCTTAATCTTATTAATCAAATTAAAATAAACATTTACATTTTTCCAAATAAAAATTTACATGAATTTCATCTAGAATCAAATTAAAATAAATATTTACATTTTTCCATATAAAAATTTACATAAATTTCACCTAGAATTTCTATCCCTAATGTAATTTAGTTTCAAAATGGGTTTGGCTAAAAAAATTATAACTTTTCTTAAATTACAATTTTGATGTAATTTAGTTTCAAAATTAGTTTGGCCAAAATTTTTAATGTAATTTAATTTCAGATTTGGTTTGGCTAATTTGACTAACCATTTACAATATATTACTCTTTTGCATTGTTTTTATGCATTCAGACTTTCACATTGTTTTCATGTATTCAAACTTCGGCAGGTATTTGCTACCATGTAGCTTTGTTATTCTTATTACCTTTTGGAAATCTGAAGCTTTAAGAAAAGGACATTTCCTATGCTTTGACTTTTATCATATTTTTATCATAAAGCCATTGAATTAACGTGTAAGCAAATAAATCACTCGTGATAGTATGTATGCTTCCGAAATGGAGGGCTAAAACGTCGATAAAAGAAAACCCACTTCACCTTATAGAGTATCTTCACTTGTGATATTTACAATCATAGAGGTAATGTCGGTATCATTGTAATAAGTCCCTACTTGCTTACAACGGGTTTATTATTAGTAATCGATTTACATCGACATACGTGTTTTGATATTAATGTTTTTAGAATTGAAATGTTTTTTTATTTTATTTTTATTTTTAAATTGGTTGTGTATAAAGATTGTGATTTGAGATGATATTGAGCATTTCATGTTATTGGTTTGGAAAAACATTTAAATATTTATTTTTGGGGTTAATATGTTATATTTTGGGAAGTGATTTTGATGGAATTTTGTTTTTAAGATTTTTAAAATTACAATGAATGCATCTTTAAAGATTTGTGAATCTAATTGTTTAGACGATTATTTCATAAGTTATAATATATATCTTTATCGTATTTATATAAATAAGAGTTGTATGGTTAGTAGTGTAATAGAGTTACTTGGGAAATATATGTTTAATAATGAAACTTAATATAATTAAATGTACAAAAAATGAATAGTTATTGTCAAAAATAACAATTAAACAATACATAAAATAAAGAACAATAGCGTTATTGTTTATGCAAGAGGAGAATAATAAGAATAAAGAAAAAAAAAAGTGAAAACATCTATTATTGTTGATGCAAAAACATTTAGCATCGGAGTTTGTTAAAAATAATTGTTATCTATTAACACAAAAGGGATCTATGAATGAATGGAAGGATCATATTTATGAATGGACACATCTAATAAAATCAATAGACAAAGTTGTCACATCTTCAACATGTTAGAATAATAGGTGTACTGTAGAAAATATCTCAATATTGTCACCCAACCATAGGCATAAATGCCACCCCCAAGCACCTTAACCTTTACAAACAGAATAATTTTGGAAGCAAACCCTAGAACAATAGCCAATTAAGGTAGCATGCCTCTCTCCAGAGCTAGCACACCAAGAAGAAAGTCTAAACCATAACCAAGCAGAAAGTCCAACCATAACCAAAGACCAAGTCATCACTGTAGCAGTTGTAGCTCTCCTCCAGTCATGCACACCACTTGTCCTTATGCAGTTGTGAGAGTGAGTGTATCCAAATGAGCTCTAGCGCCCTCTATTTATACTGCTCCAAGTCACCTGATTCGGCTGAATTTTATTCCTGGAGGTTAATAACTCAATATTAATTATTCTCTTGAGCCAAGTTATCTTATAGGGCTATTATCCAACATTTTAAGGTTTCTCTTAATTCCCAAAATATTCTAGTCTCATCAAAGGTTACATGTAGAGGTTAATACCTCCCGCAACTACCATAATATCAACACTTCCACCTAGATAGGGAGGTATTAAAGGACATGCCACCCCCGAGCACCTTAACCTTAACAGACATAATAATTTCGGAAGAAAACCCTAGAACCAATAGCCAATTAAGGTAGCATGCCTCTCTCCAGAGCTAGCGCACCAAGTAGAAAGTCTAAACCATAACCAAGCAGAAAGTCCAACCATAACCAAAGACCGAGTCATCATTGGAACATTTATAGCTCTCCTCCAGTCATGCACACCACTTCTCCATATGCAGTTGTGAGAGTGAGTGTATCCAAATGAGCTCTAGCGCCCTCTATTTATACTGCTCCAAGTCACTTGATTGGGCCAACTTCTATTCCTGGAGGTTAATAACTCAACATTAATTATTCTCTTGAGCCAAGTTATCTTATAGGGTTATTATCCAACATTTTAAGGTTTCTCTTACTTCCCAAAATATTCTAGTCTCGTCAAAGGTTACATGTAGAAGTTAATACCTCCCGCAACTACCATAATATCAACACTTCCTCCTAGATAGGGAGGTATTAAAGGACATGGTCTTGAGCAAAAAATACCATTCAACCGGTAACAACAACATGGACACACGGGCTATCTCATGATCACATCACGAACACTATCACCACTATGAGTATCATCTGATAGCATCAACTGCATCATCTCTCAAGGCCATACTCCATTTGAGTAATCGAGAGTGATGTTGAAAAAGTCACTCACTCAACAGAGTGATACAATGACCATTCTTCTAATCTGGACATGCGTCCTAGAAGAATAGTTGTCCCAATAGATGTTGAAAGCTCTGCAATGGGCTACAAGGATCATTCTTCTAATCTGGACCTATGTCCTAGAAGAATGCCAGTCCTCCCAGATGTTGAAAGCCACCCTATGGGCTACAAAGACCATTCATATAGGAATTTCAATCTTAGACTATTTTCTAATTAGGTCATATGTACGATAGAGATCAATCTCTACCCATATGCCTTAGAAAATATTGTTCCTTAACATTTTCCTAATCGGGCCACAATCTGTGCCTTATGAAAATACCAGTTCATGATACGTTAACAATCTTTCAACCTGGACCATTCTCCACAGAGAGAATGCTTGTCCACCAACAATATGCTCTATTTGGACCATTCTTCGCCTGGAGAATGTCTGTCCACCAGCACATTGACTATCCATCTAGCTGGAAATCAACTCCAACACTAGTGGTAGTCTCCATGGCACTTAGATAATAGCATATTGCTGCTATAATTCCTTCCAATAGAACACAATTGTGTATATCCATATTAGTATACAACTACTACCCAGTGGTACACAACCACTCCTAGTAGAAGACGACTACTAACCAGTGACAAAGAGTCACTACCAATGGATCACATCCACCACAGTAGCATACAACTGCTGTCTAGAGACATACAATCTCCACAAAAATCACATCATCTGATATCAACCTGTATAAACAATATCATGATACAAACTTAGTCATCTAGGCCATTCTTCCACTCACATATATGAGATCTGGAAGAGCATACGCCCTTGGAAAGTTAAACATCATCCATGGGCTATCTATACTATTCTCCCCAAGCATAGAAAAATAATTGTCTCTGATTTCTGAACCTGAACCATTCAACCTAACCGGGCCATTCTTTCGACACTAATCATAGTGAAACCTGGAGAGAATGAGTCTTCCCTAGGGAATGATTGTCCTTGATTGTTGAACCTAGAACATTCAGCCTAACTGGGCCATTCTTCCAGCACTAAGCACAGTGCAACCTGGAGAGAATGAGCCTGCCCTAGGGAATGATTGTCTGGACCATTTCCTATGGAAATGACTATCCTACACCAACCTCCTATATTGGACCATTCTTTGAAACTTCTCACAATTGTGAACTTTGAAAGAATGATTTCCTGGAGAGGCAAACCATTCTAGTTGACCACTTCTCATAGTGACTTCCAAGGAGAATGACCGTCCTAGACCATTCCCCCACACTGGGAAAAAGGGGAATTTTTTTCTATGGTACATCAATAATCTATTGGACCATTTTCGTTACGAAAATGACTATCCACTTTGGACCATTTTACAAATTGGAAAATCATTGTCCGTAAAAAATGTTATACCACTTTCCGGATTGGAAAGTGATTTCCCAACCTGGACCAGTTTCCAAACTGAAAAATGTCTGTCCATCAAGAATTTTGGACCACTTTCTGGACTGGAAAGTGACTGTCCAACCTGGATTTTCCAAACTGGAAAATGAATGTCCATATATCAATAACATATCAGTGATCCCTCCCAACCTATTGGGAGGGATCACTGATATGTTATTGGACCATTTTGGGATCAATAATCTATTGGACCATTTTCGTTACGAAAATGACTATCCGTTTTGGACCATTTTACAAATTGGAAAATCATTGTCCGTAAAAAATATTATACCACTTTCCGGACTGGAAAGTGATTTCCCAACCTGGACCAATTTCCAAACTGAAAAATGTCTGTCCATCAAGAATTTTGGACCACTTTCCGGACTGGAAAGTGACTGTCCAACTTGGATTTTCCAAACTGGAAAATGAATGTCCATATATCAATAACATATCAATGATCCCTCCCAACCTAGGGAGTAATCACTTCCCTTTCCAATAAGGAATTCATATCCATGAGTCCCATCTTGTCCCTTAAGTGCACAAACTTTTAATCTTGGATATAAACTTTACCAAAATATCTTCTATCTTCTCATATTCCCACTCTTCAAAAATCAACACTAAACAAATATGAAATGACTTATTGATGTATCCCACTCAAAAAACTCACATAGATGGTCTATGGGATAACAAAAGAGGAAGAATTAGGCATTATAGAATTTTACCACAGGAATGGAACCAACACATAGCACAACTTCTCAAGGTTTAAATTATCTTAAAAGATGAAGAAGATATTCTAAGATATTTCAATTATCTTAGAAGATGAAGAAGACATTCTAAAATTGGGCACTGGGGAACTCATCTCGAGACAGATCAGTGAACTGTCCATTCATGTTACAAAGAATCATTTCCACAACATGAGGTCCAGATGTGAAAATGGTGATGTAAGATGCTTTGGAAGACCCAATGTCCAGCATAAAACTAACAATTGTATGTGGTTTTTCCTCAGAGAATAAAATATTTCCCTGTCATAACCTACAAAGAAGGGATAGCAAGGTCCTCATAGATGCTTTCTCCGCAAAGAAAACTTTCAATTCGTTTGGCAAATCCTTGTGCATTGCCATTTTCCAAAGAGCTATGGTATGATGTCCAGGACATGAAAGTGGGCATATGTGATTGGAAGGGGACATCCTAAAAAATGCACTAAATGTATGGCTTCAGGAACATAAAGATGAGGAGAACATCCCATTTCCTTTTTTGTATGTCAATATGGCTGTGACAGAGGTGGGTTATGTATTCAGCATTGACATGCCTGTGCATTTTGCAAATCACGATTTGGGTGACCCTGGTAATTTAGCGCCCCTACTAAAGTTTTATCATTGTGCCAAATTTTGGAATTCTTCTAACCATACTTAGACATGGTGCCAATTCGTAACTTAGGGAGTTTTTAAATGTGAAGCGTGAAAGTCTCTCGAAGTGACTTTCTCCCGGAACCATTAACTTGCGCCTACTGTTAATTAACCCGAGATTACTTTAATCATCCTTATCAAGGACTTCGACACTTTGGCTATTGGGTAGTTCTGGAGTTTCCGAATGCGGAATTTGTACAACTCCTGAAGTAGCATGGGCTTGGAGTAATACAGACACCTGCAATAATTGCATGCTAGCCACAGTGCATGTGGGACCTTGAAAGAAAATTAGAAAGACTATCTAAATAAGCAGAAACAATAATGAAAGCCTGTCGGTGGAAAGTATCCACCATGCTGCAAACCCTGACATGTGGTTAACCATGTCTCATCCACGCAAATAATAAATATATATGCAAGAGATAAGGTCCTCAAATCTGCCCATGTCTACAAGACATTTGTCACATTCCTAAGCTCTTCGTTACCGTACACATTGCCATCTGTCTTTACACCTTTTTCATTGGTCTCTGATCTAGAATCATTTTTTACCCTTTATGCCTACAGTTTATCCCTTTGGTAAACACGGACAATGAATAGAATGGCTTGCAATGGCTGCACAAGAGGGTGATTTAGTATCATCCTTAGTTGACAAAGCGACTTGAAATGTATGCACAAGAGGGTAAACCAACACCATCCCAATGCCGAGTGTGTTAAGATGTAAGGTATGATCTATGCAACAAAAAATCATGTCAGTTGTTTTAAGAAGTATTGAATAACATTGCACTGATTAAAATATGTGTACCCTTAGCCGAATCCTCAAGGATTCCTTGATTTTCCTGAACTTGTTGATAATCCCCCTAATCCTGCGATTACACATCTTGTTTCTCGCAGGTTTATTGATCCCCATCCCACAATCTACAAAGAAACCAGTGTTCAAACTCCACTGACCACTAAGAATTTAATTTGCCAACAAAGGAGAAACAAAAACTAATGTTTGGACCTGGCTCGTTTTGTGTTTAATGTTCATCCTCCACCCAAGGTTTTCATTTCAGGTCTTGCAAATTTTTTTTCTATAACTTATTGAAATATGTCACTGATAAAGATGGATAAGGACCGACAATGATGTCAAATTTTCTTGAAGCTTTCTTAATTGTGCACCATACCCAACCCTTGTACACCTAGTTGCAATTTTCTTTTACAAGAACATTTTGCAAAGGCAACAAGCTTTCTTGTTCAACACTTTTCGGGGATAGTAATACATTCATGTTTCTGTGATCTCAGTAGTCAAATTTAAGGATGTTCTGTAAGAGCATTTTCACTTAGCTATTTAAGGATTGTTTTATATTTATCATTCTATAAAATTTTGGAATTTCTCTAACCATACTTAGGCATGGCGCCAATTCGGGACCTCAAGAGTTTTCTAAATGTGAAGAGTGAAAGTATCCTGGAGTGAATTTCACCCGAGATTACTTTAACCATCCCTATCAAGGACTTAGCAACTTCGGCTATTCGGCACTTCCAGAGTTTTCGATTGAAGAATTTGTACAACTCCCAAAGTAGCACAGGTCAGAGTAGTATGAACACGTACAACAAATGTAAGCTAACCACCGTACATGTGGGGCTCCAAAAGACAACTAGGTAGACTAATTAATCAAACAAAAACAATAACCAAAGCTCGTTGGTGCCAAGTGTCCACCATGTTGCAAACCCTGACATGTGGTTAACCGTGTCTCATCCACACAAAAAATAACCATCTAAGCAAGAGATACGATCCTCAAATATACCCACGTATACAGGCCATTTGCCATCTTCGTTACCCTATGCACTTCCATCTATCTTTACACCTTTGTCACTAGGCTCTGATCTGGAATGGTTTTTCTACCCTTTATGCCTACAATTTACCCCTTTGGTAAACACATACAATGAACATAATGGCTTGCAATGGCTGCACAAGAGGGAAAACCAACACCATCCCTCAGCTGACAGAGTGGTTTGCAGTGTATGTACAAGAGGGTAAATCACCACCATCCCAGTGCCGAGTATGTGAAGATGTAGGGCATGATCCATGCAACAAAAATTCTTGTTAATTGTTTTATGTTAGCTTTTTAGCTCAGGAGGTACTCCAAATGTTTTGTCTTGTATGCAGATGTTACCTTAATATTTACACTACCAGTGACTTAACTTTGTAGTAGGTTTTATAAAGTTGTTTTAAGTGGTTCTTTTATTAAAGTGACTTTTTAATAAAGTGTACCTTCTAATTTTAAAATGACTTTATTTTCATAAAGCACTTATGTAATAAAGTGAAAATCACTTTAATTTAAATGAGACATTTTGGAGGGAATGGATCATGACCCTTGATCTTGAAAAAAGACAAGATCTAATCTTGGCCTTTGGATCTAGGGTTGAGAAGGTGAAAAGACACTTTGGAGGGAAAAATGTAATTTTCAGATTATAAAAGAATGCATTGGGTAGTGTGCAAGACATGTTGAGAGGACATCGAGAGGATATTGAGAGAGATTTTCTGAGTATGCTTGAGAGAGGAAAGTGAGCAGCAAAGAGGGCATGTTCTCCAAGGAAGGAGGGCACGAATCGCAAGAAAACAATTTCTGTGAGTTTTGGGCCGAAATATTTTTTCTGCTGTGGGAGGCCATACTGTACGAATCCGTATAGTCTGTATGATTCTGTACAATCTGTATGGATTTGGCACGAAAATCGAGGCAACTTTGGGTATGAATTTCAAGGAAGATTTCAGTTTTCTATTCGTTGTTTCTGGGCCATACGGAAGAGTCCGTACAACTGAATGTGGGCATGGAAAATGAGGTACAAAGGAGGTCGTACAACAATATGGTTTTGACACCAAAAACAAGGCATATTTCTGTGGGATAGATTTGTTGTTTTGAGGTATTTTCCTTGGTTGGAAATGTGGTTTTTCTGTTGTTTTGTACTTTCCTGAAGCATAATAATAATATCTCTCTCTCTCTCTCTCTCTCTCTCTCTCTCTCTCTCTCTCTCTCGTTGGGTTTCCCCACATTGGGGTTTTCCCTGGCATTTGCCTAAATTTTTGTGTGTTATGGGTTGTTTTCCACTGTATTATTTCCGCTGCTATTTTGCTTAGAAAAGTGTATTTTTGCTTATGGTAATTTATGAATGTGGGTTTAAGGCATTTATGAAATTTATGAAGACAATTATCTCTAGGGTTTCTAAGTGTATGATAGAAATTTCATTTGTTGATTTTTGTCATTAAAAATCTACATGGTATCAGAGCTAGGGCTCTAAAGTTCATGGGGCAACATTTGACACTTGAGACAACAAGTGATTTGTTGGTGCATTTTCTTGAAGAAGGCAAAGAAAGGTTCTTTGTCAGGTGGAAAAAGATGACTTCCAGTAGCAGGTTTGAAGATAGATTGGAATGGATTTCCAACTACCTGCAATGGAAGGTTAGAATCAATAGTGTTCTCAAGGAGAACAAATTGTGGTCGTTTGCGAACATCATTGTAGTTGTAGCTACAGATCCCAAAGCTCTTGATGTTCATGAGGTGAATGAAGATAAGACTTAGAGAATCATCTTGGATGGGGTTAGATACCACCTTATTCCACACTCGACTAAGAAGAACACAACCAATGAAATGTGGGTTGCAATGAAAGGCTTGTATGAGACTAAGAAAGAGAACCAAAAAATGGCTCTCCGGGACAAGCTCCATGGAGCTAGGATGGTCAAAGGAGAGAGTGTGGCCACCTAACTCACCTGGGTTGCACATGTGAAGGACAAGTTGGAAGCTATTGGAGAATTCATTCCTGACTTAGAGTTGGTGCGGATAGCCCTCAAAGGATTCACTAAGGAGTGGGAGGTTTTCATCAAGTGCGCGGTGGGGAGAGAGAAGCTCCCTGACTGGAGTAGATTATGGGATGATTTTATGCAGGAGGAGATCTGGGAGGGGACTCAGGAAAAGGCATTGGATGGTGCAAACGACAAGAACATTGCTCTTGTGGTAGAGGGAAATGAGAAGAAGAAGGACACGAGCAAGGTGAAATGCTTTGCATGTCATAAGACTGGCCACTATGCCAGTCAATGTCCGAACAGGAAGAAGAAGAAACTGGAACCAGAGGTGTCAGCTTCAGTAGAAGTTGTAGAGTTTGCTCATAGATATGAGAAGGAATTCTCTCTCATGTTTGGTCCCATGGGTAGTGGATGCCTAACGTTCAAGGACATTGAGTCTTGGTTTGTGGACAAAGGTGCTTCTCGGCACATGACTGGGGTCAGGTTTTCCTCGATCTTACAGAGATAGACTCATACTGTAGAGTGAATTGCGGAGATGGCCCACAACTTGCAGTAAAGGGGGTTGGAAGGGTGAGATTCCAACTATCGTGAGGAGGTCTTCTGGAGGTTGGAGATGTGTTATATATTCTAGAGTTGACAGTTAATTTTCTCTGAGTGTCATCTTTGGATGAGAGTGGATTGGGAGTTGTTTTCTATGGTGGACATGTATTATTGTATCCTATAGGAGCAACTGCTTACATAACAATGATGCTTGGTGTCAAGTATGAGGTCTTGTAAAGGTTGTTGGGTAGACCTGTGTTGGGGTCCAGTAGATTTCTAGACTCAGATTCTGTGTTGGAGAGTTGGCAGGTAGCACGGGAGAGAGAGTTGATACATGGCACTCAGTCTTCTTCCAGGACTCTAAAGGGACTCAGTAGGCATGAGTCGACACAGTTGGATGCTCAGGAGAGTTTGCAGTCTCCTAGGAGCATGTATTTAGTCTGTGGTACAATAGAGGTAGAAGAAGAGGCTTCCAGTGCAGTGGGAGTAGTGGCGTCATGTTCAGAGGGAGTAGAGACTTCTAGTATAGAGGGAGCAGCTATGGAAGCTAATGAGATGGAGACAAATTCTAGTGGTGATACCAGAAGTACCTCCCTCGTTAAGAGAGAGTGTTATCTTTTTAGCTCAGGAGGTACTCCGCATGTTTTGTCTTGTATGTGGATGTTACCTTAATATTAACACTACGAGTGACTTAACTTTGTAATAGGTTTTATAAAGTTGTTTTAAGTGGTTCTTTTATTAAAGTGATTTTTTAATAAAGTGCACCTTCTAATTTTAAAGTGAATTTATTTTCATAAAACACTTATGTAATAAAGTGAAAATCACTTTAATTTAAATGAGACATTTTCGAGGGAATGGATCATGACCCTTGATCTTGAAAAAATGCAAGATCTAATCTTAGCGTTTGGATCTAGGGTTGAGAAGGTGGAAAGACACTTTGGAGAGAAAAATGTCATTTTCAGATTATAAAAGAATGCATTGGGTAGTGTGAAAGACATGTTGAGAGGACATCGGGAGGAGAATGAGAGAGATTTTCTGAGTATGCTTGAGAGAGGAAAGTCAGCATCAAAGAGGGCACGAATCCCAAGAAAAAAAATACTGTGAGTTTTAGGCTGAAATATTTTTTCTGCCGTGGGAGGCCATAATGTATGGATACGTACAGTCGGTACGATTCCATACAACCGTACAGATTTGGCACGAAAATCAAGGCAACTTCGGGCACAAATTTCGAGGCAGATTTCAATTTTTTGTTGGTTGTTTCTGGGCCGTACGGAACATTCCATAAAATTGGGCATGGAAAATGAGGTACGAAGGAGGCCATACAACAGTATGTTTTTGGCACGAAAAATGAGGCAGGTTTTTGTGGGACAGATTTGGTGTTGTGAGGTATATTCCTTGGCTGGAAATGTGGTTTTGTTGCTGTTTTGTACTTTCTTGAAGCATAATAATAATATCTCTCTCTCTCTCGTTGGGTTTCCCCACATTGGGGTTTTCCCTGGAATTGCCTAAATTTTTGTGTGTTATGGGTTGTTGTCCACTGTGTTTTTTCCACTGCTATTTTTCTTAGCAAAGTGTATTTTTGCTTATGGTAATTTATGAATGTGGGTTTAAGGCATTTCTAAATTTTATGAAGACAATTATCTCTAGGGTTGCTAAGTGTATGATAGAAATTTCATTTGTTGATTTTTGTCATTAAAAATTTACATGGTATTAGAGCTAGGGCTCTGAAGTTCAGTGGGCAACATTTGACACTTGAGACATCAAGTGAATTGTTGGTGCATTTGCTTGAAGAAGGCAGAAAAAGGTTCTTTGTCAGGTGGACAAAGATGACTTCCAGCATCAGATTTGAAGATATATTGGAGGGGATCTCCAACTACTTGTAGTGGAAGGTTAGAATCAACAGTGTTCTCAAGGAGAAAAAATTGTGGTCATTTGTGAACATCGTTGTAGCTATACCTACAGATCCCACAACTCTTGATGTTCATGAGGTGAATGAAGCTAAGACTAATAGAGTCATCTTGGACAGGGTCAGAGACCACCTTATTCCACACATGGCTGAGAAGAAGACAACCAATGAAATGTGGGTTGCAATGAAAGGCTTGTATGAGGCTAAGAACGAGAACCAAAAAATGGCTCTGCGGGACAAGCTCCATGGAGCTAGGATGGTCAAAGGAGAGAGTGTGGCCACCTAACTCACCTGGGTTGCACAGGTGGAGGACGATTTGGAAGCTGTTGGAGAAGTCATTCCTGACTCAGAGTTGGTGTGGATATCCCTCAAAGGCTTCACCAAGGAGTGGAAGGTTTTTTTCAAGTGCATAGTGGGGAGAGAGAAGCTCCCTGACTAGAGCAGATTATGGGATGATTTTACGCAGGAGGAGCTCCGAGAGGGGTATCAAGAAAAGGAATTGGATGTGCAGATGACAAGAACGTTTCTCTTGTGGTAAAGGGAAATGAGAAGAAGAATAACATGAGAAAGGTAAAATACTTTGCATGTCACAAGACTGGCCACTATGCTAGTCAATGTCCAAACACTAAGAAGAAGAAACCAGAACTAGAGGTGTCAGCTTCAACAAAAGTTGCAGAGTTTTCTCAAAGATATGAGAAGGAATTCTCTCTCATGACTGGTCTCGTGGGAAGTGGATCCCTAACGTTCGAGGACATTGAGTCTTGGTTTGTGGAAAGTGGTGATTCTCAGCACATGACTGGGTTGAGGTTTTCCTTGATCTTACAGAGATAGACTCATACTATAGAGTGTATTGTGGAGATGGCCCACAACTTGTAGTAAAGGGGGTTGGAAGGGTGAGATTCCAACTATAGTCAGGAGGTCTTGTAGAGGTTGGCGAGGTGTTATATATTCCAAAGTTGACAGTTAATTTTCTCTCAGTGTTAGGTTTGGATGAGAGTGGATTTGGAGTTGTTTTCTATGGTGGAAATGTATTGTTGTATCCTGTAGGAGCAATTGCTGACACAGCAATGATACTTGGTGTCAAGTATGAGGGCTTGTACAGGTTTCTGGGTAGACGTGTGTTGGGGTCCAATGGATTTTTGGACTTAGGTTCTGTGTTGGAGAGTTGGCAGGTAGCATGGGAGAGAGAGTTAATACATGGCACTCAGTCTTCTTCCGGGACTCTCAAGGGACTCAACAGGCATGAGTCGACATAGTTGGATGCTCAGGAGAGTGTGCAGTCTCCTAAGAGCATGTATTTAGTTCGTGGTACAACAGAGGTAGTAGAAGAGGCTTCCAATGCAGTGGGAGTAGTGGCTTCATGTTCATAGGGAGTAGAGACTTCTAGTACATAGGGAGCAGCTATGGTAGCTGATGAGATGGAGACAGATTCTGGTGGTGATACCAGAAGTACCTCCCTCGCTAAGAAGGAGTGTTAGCTTTTTAGCTCAGGAGGTACTCCACATGTTTTGTCTTGTATGTGGATGTTACCTTAATATTTACACTACCAGTGACTTAACTTTGTAATAGGTTTTATAAAGTTGTTTTAAGTGGTTCTTTTATTAAAGTGACTTTTTAATAAAGTGTACCTTCTAATTTTAATGTGACTTTATTTTCATAAAACACTTATGTAATAAAGTGAAAATAACTCTAATTTAAATGAGACATTTTGGAGGGAATGGATCATGAACCTTGATCTTGAAAAAATGCAAGATCTAATCTTGGCCTTTGGATCTAGGGTTGAGAAGGTGAAAAGACACTTTGGAGGGAAACATGTCATTTTGAGATTATAAAAGAATGCATTGTGTAGTGTGCAAGACATGTTGAGACAACATCGGGAGGATATTGTGAAAGATTTTATGAGTATCCTTGAAAGAGGAAAGTGAGCAACAAAGAGGGAACATTTTCCAAGGAAGGAGGGCATGAATCCCAAGAAAAAAAATTCTATGATTTTTGGGCCGAAATAGTTTTTTTGTTGTGGGAGGCTGTACTATACGGATCAGTACAATCCGTACGATTCTGTACATATTTGGCATGAAAATTGAGGCAGATTCGGGCATGGATTTCGAGGAAGATTTCAGTTTTTTGTTCGTTGTTTCTGGGCCGTACAGAGCAATCCATACAACTGACCGTGGGCACGGAAAACAAGGTACAAAGGAGGCCATAAAGTAGTAAGGTTTTGCCACAAAAAATGAGGCAGATTTCTGTGGGACAGATTTGGTGCTGTGAGGTATTTTCCTTGGCTGGAAATGTAGTTTTGTTGATGTTTTGTACTTTCCTGAAGCATAATAATAATCTCTCTCTCTCTCTCTCTCTCTCTCTCTCTCTCTCTCTCTCTCTCGTTGGGTTTCCCCACATTGGAATTTTCCCTGGCATTTGCCTAAATTTCTGTGTGTTATGGGTTGTTGTCCACTGTATTATTTCTGCTGCTATTTTTCTTAGCAAAGTGTATTTCTTCTTATGGTAATTTATGAATGTGGGTTTAAAGAATTTATGAAATTTATGAAGATAATTATCTCTAGGGTTGCTAAGTGTATGACACAAATTTCATTTGCTGATTTTTGTCATTAAAAATCTACATTTTAAGAGGTATTGAATAGTATTAGACTGGTTAAAACTGTTGACCCTTAGCCTAATCCTCCAAGATCCCTTGATTTTCCCAAACCTATTAATAATCCCCCTAATCATGCGACTACACATCTTGTTTCTCACAAGTCTACTGATCCCCATCCCATAAACTACAAAGAAACCAGTGTTCAAACTCCACTGGCCACTAAGAATTTAGCTTTCCCTTTTATCTTCATCATCCACCCAGGATTCACATTTGAGGTCCTGCATTTTTTTTTTATAGCCTACTGAAATATGTCATTGATAAAAATGGGTAAGGACCGACAATGTTTTTGATTTTTCTTGCAGCTTGCTTAACTTCGTACCATACCTAGTCCTTCTATACCTAGCTGCAGTTTTCATCTACAAGAACATTTTGCAAAGGAGACAAGCTTTCTTGTTCAACACTTTTCGAGGATATCATTACATTCTTGTTTCTTTGATCCCAGTAGTCACATTTAAGGATGTTCTGGAAGAGCATTTTCACTAAGGTATTAATTCTATATTTTTTTTTAATTTTAAGCATTTCCCAATATTGAAAATTCTTACCTGCAAATTGTAAATAGTAAACAAAAAGAAATGAATAGGAATGAAACCATGGTATTGAAACTTATTCGTGAATGGGGAACGATGGAATCACAGCTCCAATTGCAGGTGCATAATCACAACCCTGCAAACTGCAACAACAAGTCCAACTGCGGATGCAAGACATCAACCTTGCAAAGTTGAAGCAAACAAGGGTGCATGATTTCAACCATGAAAATTGAAAGAACGGGTTTAACTACGAGTGCAAGACTTCAACCTTGCAAAGTTGAAGCAAACAAGAGAAAGCAACAAACAACAAACTAGTGAGAAAGCACCAAGATGTTCAACTACAGCTGTAGGACCTCATCTTTTCAAAGTTGAAGAAAACAATAATAAGAAGCATCCAACGAACCAACGAGCAAGCAACAACCAGTGAACTAGTAATGCGAGTGGACAACAATATTGCCCAAATTCACTACAGACAAGATTGTATCCAAAAATCGGAGGAAAATGCATTGCGACAAGCCTGTTAAGTAAACATTTAAGGTCGTCAGGATTTTTTAAGGGCCTCACGCTATGTACACATTTAAAAAAGAATGCAGTGTGTCATGCATGTTTAAGTACTTAATAAAAATGAGTGTCGATGCTCAAAACTTTGGATCTCTAAACATTGAAATAAAAGTGATAAAAATTCAAAAAGATTGTAGATGATCAAAACTCTGGATATGTTAACATTTAAAACATTGGGAATTGAAAAACTGGAAATAAGACTTCGAATATATTCTCCAATGAGATCATGACATATAATTTTTTTTTTATTATATAAAAAATAATGTTTTTAGTTCTCTAGTTCAAACAACATAGATTATGCAAAAATTTATAGTCAAAGGACAAACTAATATGAAGTCAACGAATTATCGATCACTATAGTCCCTCTACACCTTCGGCATGGATTAACAATTGTTATATTACTTTTATACTTTTAATAAATACATCACCTTAACATTAAACATTTATCGTCAGATGATTTTGTTTCCATAAAACCAAAGCATCTTTCTTACCATCTACACTTTCAATTTTAAAAATATTTTATATTTTTAAATTAAATATATTTATAATGTTTCTTCAAAGATATGATTTGAAAATTTATCATCAAATGATTTTGTTTCCATAACACCAATGCATCTATCTTACCTTCTACACTTCTAATTTTAAAAACATTTTATATTTTTAAAATAAATATATTCATAATGTTTCTTGGTGAATATGATTTGAAAATGGCTTAATTTAAAAAATATTTTATATTTTAAAATTAAATATATTCATAATGTTCCTTGGTGAATATGATTTGAAAATGGTTATAGCATATTTTAAGAATGAAAATAAAAATAATTAGAAATTAAATTGAAATACATTTTAATTATAACTAAAAACTTTTTGCGAAATACATATTACAATTCATACTTTTATGTACATAGTACTTTTTATGAAGGAACTTTAAAAAAAATGGATATTTTAACAATTAACTTCAGGCCTAAAGGCAAAGTTTAACCAAAATATTGTTTAATCGTTTGACTTTATTAATATTAAATAATATTATCAATGAACATCTTTAAAACATAAATATGTTTAATTTAAAAATGTAAAATAAAATAATGAAAATTATATTTTATGCTTCTTTAAACCTATTTCATAAGATAATATGTTATTCCTAAAATTTCAATATAAATATCCCTTGTAAAAAATAAAAAAATAAAGATTTTTACAATTTGCATTATGCTTATAGATAACCGTTTAACCATTTCACTTTATTAGTCTCTTCTGTAGGCATAGAGGGACTATAACGATTGATAATGCATTGAACATATATTAGTTTGTCCTTTGACCCGAAATATTTGCGCAATATTTACTGTTGAAGCTATGTAATTAAAAGCATATATTTTTATATAATAAAAAGTAACATATATGTACTGATCTGATTTGATAAGAGACTGGAGGTCTTAATGCCGGCTTCGCTATTCCCAATGTAATATATGGCAACATATCCAAAGTTTTTCTCATAGACAATATTTTTTAATCATATATTTTCCCTCTATATTGCTTGAAGGTCGATTAATGCTAGCATTAGTTCAAATGTTTGTATTAGCATTTTCTGCTAGGCGAATATATCCATAAGTTTTCATATGTGCTAAGCATATTGAAATGTTTTGATATCCAAGCTTTGTAGTGATTGAGAATTCCAAAGTTTATAGCGTCTTTGGTGGATGCATATTTGTTGAAATGTATTGACACTTATTATGAGATGCGTCAATAGGCTTGACAACGTAAATGTTTACATGACGCGACGTCCTCCAACACCCCTGACAGCTTAAATGTTTTCATACTGCGAGGTCCTTAGACAGTCTGACAGTCTTAAATGTTTATGTAAATATGCTTCTCGGATTTCTATATAGTTACAGTGAATTTTCACAGTCTTGTTTGTCCACCGCCAGTTCGACAAACATTGTATGTTTCATCCTTGTTCCACCATTGAAGCTACATACATTGTTTACTGGTTCGGTGAGTGCTTCTTCTTTGTTAGTTTATTGGTTGTTGCGATCGTATGTTTCATCCTTGTAATCATTGAAGCTACATACATTGTTTACTGGTTCGGTGAGTGATTCTTCTTCATTGGTTTGTTGGTTGCTGCTTGTTGTTGTTTCGCTCGTGATTCGACCTTCGCTTCTACATTTCATCATTTTGGAGTAATTTTTGATGCCATAGTTCCATTTTGTGTTCCTTGTTTGTTGTTCAGTGTTTGCAGTTTGCAAGTAAGAATGTTTGCAAGTAAGAATGTTTTCTTATTTGTAGTCGCATGTTCCTTGTATGTTTCTGGTTCCTTCTGTTCTTGGGCTGTAGTTTCATAATCGTTGGAGATACATATGTTGTTCATTGGCTCGGTGGTTCTTGCTGGTTCGTTGGTTCGTGGGTTGTTGGTTCTGTTTGTTTGGATGGGCTTTGCGCTTTGGGGCCTTGGGGGTGCAGTTCGATCTATTTGTGCTTTCTCACTGCTTTGGTCCTTACTGTTTTATTTTGTTTGATTCGGCCTTGCAGGGTTGGGGTGCAACGGCGGTGGTTGGAGCTTTTATTTTTTCTTTTTTTTTGGATTATTATTGTTTTTTGGGGGCACTTTATGGTGTTCATCCCTTGCATCCACGAGTCGACATGCAGTTGTGTTATTTTCCATGTCTGTCGAGGCCGATATCTGTTATACTATGAGATTTTGTTGGTGCTCCAGTCCTGCCATGAAAGAAAATAGTTGCATGCAAAGTTGTTGGAGGATTGCATGTGAAGTTACAATATCTGTTGTTTTTTTGTTGGAATAAAGCATATGTATGTCAGTGGACATACATATGAGCAAGCAACAACCAATGAACCAGTAATGTCAGTGGACATACATATGAGCAAGCAACAACCAGTGAACCAATAATGTCAGTGGACAAAAATATTACCCAAATTCACTGCAGACAAGATTGCATCCAAAAATCGGAGGAAAATTCATTGTGACATGCCTGTTAAGTAAACATTTAAGGTTGTTGGGCTTGTTAAGTAAACATTTAAGGCTGTCAGGACTATTTAAGGGCCTCGTGCTATGTACACATTTAAAAAAGAATGCAGTGTGTCAGGCATCTTTAAGTACTTAATAAAAATAAGTGTCAATGCTCAAAACTTTGGATATCTAAACATTTAAATAAAAATAATAAAAATTCAAAAAGATTGTAGATAATCAAAACTCTGGATATGTTAACATTTAAAACATTGGGAATATCAAAACTGGTAATAAGACTTCAAATATATTCTCCAATGAGATCATGACATATAAGGTTTTTTTATTATATAAAAAATAATATTTTTAGTTCCCTAGTTCGAACAATAGAAATTATGAAAAAAATTATAGTCAAAGGACAAACTAATATGAAGTCAACGAATTATCGATCACTATAGTCCCTCTACGCCTTCGACGGGGACTAATAATTGTTATATTACTTTTATACTTTTAATAAATACATCGCCTTAACATAAAACATTTATCGTCACATAATTTTGTTTCCATAAGACCAAAGCATCTATCTTACTATCTACACTTTCAATTATTGACCACCCACCGTATACAAAATGTATCTCCCCAAATTCCTCTCTCATGTGGAGGCAGAGTTGCAAATGCAGACAACTACATCTTTGAAAGATACGTACTGACATCATGTATTCCATGCAATTGGAAAAGAAAATTAGATGCCAATTTGTATTGATACGACTCTAATGCCTCAACATTTCCATTTTCTAAACATGCCAGGAAATGATCTATCAATCCATTGGGAAACTTGGTCGAGGAATAATGGAAGTGCAATAGAACTTGAATTGCATCGAAGAGGCAATCTCCCACAGTATACGAGAATTCACCTAATCTAAAAAGGCCATTGTTATGCAATACCTGGTTGATGTTGTCATGTACAATGGAGTTTGTGTCTATTTGATAGCACTCAACATCTATTATTTGCTTCATCTTTTAAGTTGTGATTTTCAATATGTTTCTTAGCTATGTTTAGACAATATGCAAATAGAAAAAAAAAGGTAACTATATGTTCGGACCTGCATACAAATTCTACTATGTATCCTTCAACCTTTTTCATTTCAAATTCAATGCTTTGTGGTTGCTATATCATATGACAAACAAACAAAGCTATAGTCAGTGCTCAACCGTATAGAAGAGATAATGCAAATTAAACATTAGTATAAATTTTCTTAATACAAATACTGAGTATCTAAGACATATAATTTTTGAACTTATTTTAGTTGTGCATCTTATAAGTGTTTCGATAGCCATTGTATATAGCTTTACAATCCTATTCATCATTTAATTTCATCCCCACTCTTAAAAAATCAACACTAAACAGATCTGAAACAACTTGTTGATGTCTCCCACTTAGAAAACTCACATAGATGGTCTGTGGGATAACAAAAGAGGAAGAATTAGGAATTATGGACTTTTACCACGGGAATGGAACCAACACATAACACAACTTCTCAAGGTTTCAATTATCTTACAAGATGAAGAAGATATTCTAAGATGTTTCAATTACTTACAAGATGAAGAAGATATTCTAAAATTGGGCACTGGGGAACTCAAGCTGAGATAGATAAATGAACTTTCCATTCATGTTACAAAGAAGAATTTCCACAAGACGGGGTCCAGATGTGAAAATGGTGATGGAAGATGCTTTGGAAGACCCAAAGTCAGGGGTGATTTTAAGAACCCCCCCTAAATTTATATGTATAATAAATGGGTGAATCTCCATGATACATAGGAAAAATTGAAGGCTATTTTATCAATTATATAATATGTATATATAATTTTTTGGCGAATCTTTTAGTCACTTATATAATCTTGTAAAATCTTGGCAAATATTCCACTTAACTATAAAACCTTGTAATGTTTTGGCGAATTTCTTGATAAAGTATAAAACCATATATAATAATATGAAAATGTATTCGTTAAACTGTAATATACTCATTTTACATATTTGGAAAAAGAAACATAATTTGTCCATCCTTTAGACAATGTTGCAAGCATTAGGGGTTATGTTTGTCAAGGTTCTCACTGTATACTCTTGCATATCCCTCT
>ML801788.1:75382-96421 GCA_009831015.1 Picea engelmannii
AAAGCATCTTGTAACACATCACCTGTTACATTTGCTTCCTGATTTCTCTCCTGTTGTCCATCTCTTTGTTTCTTTGGAGCTCTGCAGTCTTTCTTCAGATGTCCTTTCTTCCCACAATTCCAACACTTTATCTTTCCAAGTCTGGATTTGGATCTGCCCTTCCTAGAATTTCCGTGGTTCCTTGAGCCCTTTCCTCTATCCTTTTGTCTTCCCCTGTTCTCCATGTTCAATGCATTACTTGATGTCTCACTTGTGTTTTTCCGTCGCATTTACTCACTAAGGATAACACCAACAACTTCATCAAATTTTAAAGTATTTGAACCAGAGACAAAGTTACTTACAGCCATGACCAAGCTGTTCCATCTTTTTGGCAATGAGCACAAAATTAGAAGAGCCCCTCATCATCAAAGTCCACTTTTACAGAACTTAGTTGATTAGTAACCGTATCAAATTCATTTAAATGATCTGCAACAGACCCACCTTCTGACATCTTCATATTAAATAATCTCTTCATTAGAAATACCTTATTGGACGCCGGGGGTTTTTCATACAATTTGGCCAATGCGTCCATCAAACCCTTCGTTGTCTTTTCTTTAGAAATATTGAAATCCACCGACACTGCTAGGCTCAGTCGTATCGTTCCTAGAGCCTTTCTGTCAAGAATCTCCCATTCTTCATCCTTCATGGCCGTCGGCTTCTTTGCTACTCCACCCAATGGTAGGAATAGATCCTTCTGATATAAATAATCTTCCATCTGCATCTTCCATAACTGGTAGTTTTGGCCGTTAAATTTCTCGACCCTAAACTTTCCATCTTCCGACATTGCTCCCACTCGAACCAGGAACCCTCTTTTCCTGCGAGTTACTTTTTACTCTGATACCAGTTGTTAGAAAAACAGGACCGTGGAGAAATAAAATAAAACAAATGCAGAAACAAAACACAGAAGATACACAATACAAGAGAGACACGGATTTACGTGGTTCACCTAGTGTGGGCTACGTCCACCAAAGAAATTGCCAGGTCCTTCCTTTATTATTATCCAACAAATGAATAGATACAACCTACAGCAAAATCCGCTGTAACTTCCTCTTCTTTCTTTCACAGTCTCCTCTCTCAAAATACAATATTCGCCATCAATCATAGCTGCAATACATTTCCCTCATAAAAGAGGGTTGCCTTCTAGGGAAAAAAACCCCAACATAATCTCTATCGTTAGATCTGTGACATTATAATGAACGGTCCAGATTTATAATGAAATTACAATATACATTTACAAGGCAATTTTTCCTTCGAGGGCTTTGCCCCCGAACCCCCGCTGGGGGCCCGCTTTCCCCCAGACCCCCCAACCAGGGGGATAGCCTCCCCAGACCCTGCAGAGGGGGTACCCCCCCTCTGGATTCCCCCACGTGGAAGAGTGTACATACTTATGGGGTGTAAATACTTCATGGGGTATAAACACGGCTGAAAGTAAAAGACCTCTGAATCAGGAAGATAATCAGGCTCCACAACCAACAGAGAGAATCTCCCTAACTGGAGCAAATTATGGGATGATTTTACGCAGGAGGAGATCTAGGAGGGGACTCAGGAAAAGGCATTGGATGGTGCAGACGACAAGAACATTGTTCTTGTGGTAAAGGGAAACGAGAAGAAGAAGGAAATGAGCAAGGTGAAATGCTTTGCATGTCACAAGATTGGCCACTATGCCAGTCAATGTCCGAACAGGAAGAAGAAGAAACTGGAACTAGAGGTGTCAGCTTCAGCAAAATTTGCAGAGTTTGCTCATAGATATGAGAAGGAATTCTCTCTCATGTCTGGTCCCTTGGGTAGTGGATGCCTAACGTTCAAGGACATTGAGTCTTGGTTTGTGGATAGTGGTGCTTCTCGGCACATGACTGGGGTCAGGTTTTCCTTGATCTTACAGAGATAGAATCATACTGTAGAGTGAATTGCGGAGACGGCCCACAACTTGCAGTAAAGGGGGTTGGAAGGGTGAGATTCCAACTATAGTGAGGAGGTCTTCTGGAGGTTGGAGAGGTGTTATATATTCCAAAGTTGACAGTTAATTTTCTCTAAGGGTCAGCTTTGGATGAGAGTGGATTGGGAGTTGTTTTCTATGGTGGACATGTATTGTTGTATCCTATAGGAGCAACTACTGACATAACAATGATGCTTGGTGTCAAGTATGAGGGCTTGTAAAGGTTGTTGGGTAGACCTGTGTTGGGGTCCAGTAGATTTCTAGACTCAGATTCTGTGTTGGAGAGTTGGCAGGTAGCACGGGAGAGAGAGTTGATACATGGCACTCAGTCTTCTTTTGGGACTCTCAAGGGACTCAGTAGGCATGAGTTAACACAGTTGGATGCTCAGGAGAGTGTGCAGTCTCCTAGGAGCATGTCTTCAGTTCGTGGTACAACAGAGGTAGAAGCAGACGCTTCCAGTGCAGTGGGAGTAGTGGTGTCATGTTTAGCGGGAGTAGAGACTTCTAGTACATAGGGAGCAGCTATGGAAGCTGATGAGATGGAGACAAATTCTAGTGGTGATACCAGAAGTACCTCCCTTGCTAAGAGAGAGTGTTATCTTTTTTGCTCGGGAGGTACTCCGCATGTTTTGTCTTGTATGTGGATGTTACCTTAATATTTACACTACGAATGACTTAACTTTGTAATAGGTTTTATAAAGTTGTTTTAAGTGGTTCTTTTATTAAAGTGACTTTTTAATAAAGTGCACCTTCTAATTTTAAAGTGAATTTATTTTCATAAAACACTTATGTAATAAAGTGAAAATCACTTTAATTTAAATGAGACATTTTCGAGGGAATGGATCATGACCCTTGATCTTGAAAAAATGCAAGATCTAATCTTGGCCTTTGGATCTAGGGTTGAGAAGGTGGAAAGACACTTTGGAGAGAAAAATGTCATTTTCAGATTATAAAAGAATGCATTGGGTAGTGTGCAAGACATGTTGAGAGGACATCGGGAGGAGAATGAGAGAGATTTTATGAGTATGCTTGAGAGAGGAAAGTGAGCATCAAAGAGGGCATGAATCCCAAGAAAAAAAATTCTGTGAGTTTTGGGCCAAAATATTTTTTCTACTGTGGGAGGCCATAATGTATGGATCCGTACAGTCGGTATGATTCTATACAACCATACGTATTTGGCATGAAAATCAAGGCAACTTCGGGCATGAATTTCGAGGCAGATTTCAAATTTTTTTTTGTTGTTTCTGGGCCGTACGGAACATTCCATACAACTGACTCTAGGCATGGAAAATGAGGTACGAAGGAGGCCATACAATAGTACGTTTTTGGCACGGAAAACAAGGCAAATTTTTGTGGGACAGATTTGGTGTTGTGAGGTATTTTCCTTGGCTGGAAATGTGGTTTTGTTGCTGTTTTGTACTTTCTTGAAGCATAATAATAATATCTCTCTCTCTCTCTCTCTCGTTGGGTTTCCCCACATTGGGGTTTTCCCTAGAATTTGCCTAAATTTTTGTGTGTTATGGGTTGTTGTCCACTGTGTTATTTCCACTGCTATTTTGCTTAGCAAAGTGTATTTCTGCTTATGGTAATTTATGAATGTGGGTTTAAGGCATTTCTAAAATTTATGAAGACAATTATCTCTAGGGTTGCTAAGTTTATGATAGAAATTTCATTTGCTATTTTTTGTCATTAAAAATCTACATGGTATTAGAGCTAGGGTTCTGAAGTTCAGTGGGCAACATTTCACACTTGAGACATCAAGTGATTTGTTGGTGCATTTGCTTGAAGAAGGCAGAAAAAGGTTCTTTGTCAGGTGGACAAAGATGACTTCCAGCATCAGATTTGAAGATATATTGGAGGGGATCTCCAACTACTTGTAGTGGAAGGTTAGAATCAATAGTGTTCTCAAGGAAAAAAGATTGTGGTCATTTGTGAACATTGTTGTAGCTGTACCTACAGATCCCACAGCTCTTGATGTTCATGAGGTGAATGAAGCTAAGACTAAGAGAGTAATCTTGGACGGGGTCTGAGACCACCTTATTCCACACATGGCTAAGAAGAAGACAACCAATGAAATGTGGGTTGCAATGAAAGGCTTATATGAGGCTAAGAACGAGAACCGAAAAATGGCTCTCTAGGACAAGCTCCATGGAGCTAGGATGGTCAATGGAGAGAGTGTGGCCACCTAACTCACCCGGGTTGCAAAAGTGAAGGACGAGTTGGAAGCTGTTGGAGAAGTCATTCTTGACTCAAAGTTGGTGTGGATAACCCTCAAAGGCTTCATCAAGGAGTGGGAGGTTTTCATCAAGTGCATAGTGGGGAGAGAGAAGGTCCCTGACTGGAGCGGATTATGGGATGATTTTACGCGGGAGGAGCTACGGGAGGGGTCTCAAGAAAAGGAATTGGATGTGCAGATGACAAGAACGTTGCTCTTGTGGTAAAGGGCAATGAGAAGAAGAAGGACATGAGCAAGGTAAAATACTTTGCATGTCACAAGACTAGCCACTATGCTAGTCAATGTTCGAACATGAAGAAGAAGAAACCAGAACTAGAGGTGTTAGCTTCAACAAAAGTTGCAGAGTTTTCTCAGAGATATGAGAAGGAATTCTCTCTCATGACTGGTCCCCTGGGAAGTGGATCCCTAACGTTGGAGGACATTGAGTCTTGGTTTTTGGATAGTGGTGCTTCTCAACACATGACTGGGTTGAGGTTTTCCTTGATCATACAGAGATAGACTCATACTGTAGAGTGTATTGTGGAGCCGGCCCACAACTTGCAATAA
Source organism: Picea engelmannii (assembly GCA_009831015.1). Lineage (NCBI taxonomy): Eukaryota > Viridiplantae > Streptophyta > Pinopsida > Pinales > Pinaceae > Picea > Picea engelmannii. The sequence continues at coordinate 80,140 of ML801788.1, forward strand.
AGGGGGTTGGAAGGGTGAGATTCCAACTATAGTTAGGAGGTCTTCTAGAGGTTGGCGAGGTGTTATATATTCCAAAGTTGACAATTAATTTTCTCTCAGTGTTAGCTTTGGATGAGAGTGGATTTGGAGTTGTTTTCTATGGTGGAAATGTATTGTTATATCATGTAGGAGCAATTGTTGACACAACAATGATACTTGGTGTCAAGTATGAGGGCTTGTACAGGTTTCTGGGTAGACGTGTGTTTTGGTCCAGTGGATTTCTAGACTCAAGTTCTGTGTTGGAGAGTTGGTAGGTAGTATGGGAGAGAGAGTTGATACATGGCACTCAGTCTTCTTCCGGGACTCTTAAGGGACTCAACAAGCATGAGTCAACATAATCCGCTCAGGAGAGTGTGCAGTCTCCTAAGAGCATGTCTTCAGTTCGTGGTACAACAGAGGTAGCAGCAGAGGCTTCCAGTGCAGTGGGAGTAATGGCTTCATGTTCATAGGGAGAAGAGACTTCTAGTAGAGAGGGAACAACTATGGCAACTGATGAGATGGAGATAGATTCTAGTGGTGATACCAGAAGTACCTCCCTTGCTAAGAAGGAGTGTGAAATTTTTAGCTCAGGAGGTACTCCACATGTTTTGTCTTGTATGCGGATGTTACCTTAATATTTACACTACCATTGACTTAACTTTGTAATAGGTTTTATAAAGTTGTTTTAAGTGGTTCTTTTATTAAAGTGACTTTTTAATAAAGTGTACCTTCTAATTTTAATGTGACTTTATTTTCATAAAACACTTATGTAATAAAGTGAAAATAACTTTAATTTAAATGAGGCATTTTGGAGGGAATGGATCATGACCCTTGATCTTGAAAAAATACAAGATCTAATCTTGGCCTTTGGATCTAGGGTTGAGAAGGTGAAAAGACACTTTGGAGGGAAAAATGTCATTTTTAAATTATAAAAGAATGCATTGGGTAGTGTGCAAGACATGTTGAGACAACATTGGGAGGATATTGAGAAATATTTTATGAGTATGCTTGAGAGAGGAAAGTGAGCAACAAAGAGGGAACGTTTTCCAAGGAAGGAGGGAACGAATCCCAAGAAAAAAAATTGTGTGAGTTTTGGGCCAAAATATTTTTTTTGTTGTGGGAGGCCATACTATACGGATTAGTACAGTCCATACGATTCTGTACATATTTGGCATGAAAATTAAGGCAGATTCGAGCATGGATTTCGAGGAAGATTTCAGTTTTTTGTTCGTTGTTTCTGGGCCATACGGAACAATCCATACAACTGACGGCGGGCACGAAAAATAAGGTACAAAGGAGGCCATACAATAGTAAGGTTTTGGCATAGAAAATGAGGCAGATTTCTATGGGACAGATTTGGTGCTGTGAGGTATTTTCCTTGGCTGGAAATGTAGTTTTGTTGTTGTTTTGTACTTTCCTGAAGCATAATAATAATCTCTCTCTCTCTCTCTCTCTCTCTCTCTCTCTCTCTCGTTGGGTTTCCCCACATTGGGGTTTTCCCTGGCATTTGCCTAAATTTCTGTGTGTTATGGGTTGCTGTCCACTGTATTATTTCCACTGCTATTTTTCTTAGCAAAGTGTATTTCTGCTTATGGTAATTTATGAATGTGGGTTTAAAGAATTTATGAAATTTATGAAGATAATTATCTCTAGGGTTGCTAAGTGTATGACAAAAATTTCATTTGTTGATTTTTGTCATTAAAAATCTACATTTTAAGATGTATTGAATAGTATTAGACTGGTTAAAACCGTTGACCCTTAGCCTAATCCTCCAGGATCCCTTGACTTTCCCAAACCTATTAATAATCCCCCTAATCATGCGACTACACATCTTGTTTCTCACAAGTCTACCGATCCCCATCCCATAAGATGCAAAGAAACCAGTGTTCAAACTCCACTGCCCACTAAGAATTTAGCTTTCCCTTTTATCTTCATCATCCACCCAGGATTCACATTCGAGGTCCTACATTTTTTTTTATAGCCTACTGAAATATGTCATTGATAAAGATGGGTAAGGACCGACAATGTTTTCGATTTTTCTTGCAGCTTGCTTAACTTCGTACCATACCTAGTCCTTCTATACCTAGCTACAGTTTTAATCTACAAGAACATTTTGCAAAGGCGACAAGATTTCTTGTTCAACACTTTTCGGGGATAGCATTACATTCTTGTTTCTTTGATCCCAGTAGTCACATTTAAGGGTGTTCTGCAAGAGCATTTTCACTAAGGTATTATTTCTATATTTCTTTTGATTTTCAGCACTTCCCAGTATTGAAAATTCTTACCTACAAACTGTTAATAGTAAACAAAAAGCAATGAATAGGAATGAAACCATGGTACTGAAACTTACTCGTGAATGGGGAACAACGGAATCACAGCTCCAATTGCAGGTGCATAATCACAACCCTGCAAACTGAAACAACAAGTCCAAATGCGGATGCAAAACATCAACCTTGCAAAGTTGAAGCAAACAAGGGTGCATGATTTCAACCCTGCAAAGTGAAAGAACAGGTCGAACTACGAGTGCAGGACTTCAACCTTGCAAAGTTGAAGCAAACAAGAGCAAGCAACAAACAACAAACTAGTGAGAAAGCACCAAGATGTCCAACTGCAGCTGCAGGACCTCATCTTTTCAAAGTTGAAGAAAACAACAATAAGAAGCATCCAACAAACCAACAAACCAACGAGCAAGCAACAACCAGTGAACTAGTAATGTGAGTGGACAACAATATTGCCCAAATTCACTACAGACAAGATTGTATCAAAAAATCGAAGGAAAATGCATTGTGACAAGCCTGTTAAGTAAACATTTAAGGTCGTTAGGATTTTTTAAGGGCCTCACGCTATGTACACATTTAAAAATGAATGCAGTGTGTCATGCATGTTTAAGTACTTAATAAAAATGAGTGTTGATGCTCAAAACTTTGGATATCTAAACATTTAAATAAAAGTAATAAAAATTCAAAAAGATTGTAGATGATCAAAACTCTGGATATGTTAACATTTAAAACATTAGGAATTGAAAAACTGGAAATAATACTTTGAATATATTCTACAATGAGATCATGACATACAATATTTTTTTTATTATATAAAAAATAATGTTTTTAGTTCTCTAGTTCGAACAATAGAGATTATGCAAAAATTTATAGTCAAAGGACAAACTAATATGAAGTCAACGAATTATCGATCACTATAGTCTCTCTACACCTTCGGCATAGACTAACAATTGTTATATTACTTTTATACTTTTAATAGATACATCACCTTAACATTAAACATTTATCGTCAGATGATTTTGTTTCCATAAGACCAAAGCATCTATCTTACCATCTACACTTTCAATTTTAAAAATATTTTATATTTTTAAATTAAATATATTCATAATGTTTCTTCGAGGATATGATTTAAAAATTTATCATCAAATGATTTTGTTTCCATAACACCAATGCATCTATCTTACCTTATACACTTCTAATTTTAAGAATAAATATATTCATAATGTTGTGAATATGATTTTAACAAAGCATCTATCTTACCATCTACACTTTTTAATTTTAAAAACATTTTATATTTTTAAATTAAATATATTCACAATATTTATTGTGAATATGATTTGAAAAAGGCTTAATTTAAAAAATATTTTATATTTTTAAATTAAATATATTCATAATGTTCCTTGGTGAATATGATTTGAAAATGGTTATAGCATAATGAAAATAAAAATAATTAGAAATTAAATTGAAATACATTTTAATTATAACTAAAAAAAATTGCCAAATACATATTACAATTCATGCTTTTATGTACATAGTACTTTTCCATAAAATTTGAAGGAACTTTTAAAAAAATCGATATTTTAACAATTGACTTCAGGCCTAAAGGCAAAGTTTAACCAAAATATTGTTTAATCGTTTGACTTTATTAATATTAAATAATATTATCAATGAATATCTTTAAAACATAAATATGTTTAATTTAAAAATATAAAATAAAATAATGAAAATTATATTTTATGCTTCTTTAAACCTATTTTATAAGATAATGTGATATCCCTAAAATTTCAATATAAATATCCCTCGTAAAAAATAAAGATTTTTACAATTTGCATTATGCTTATAGATAACCATTTAACCATTTCACTTTATTAGTCCCTTTTGTAGGTATAGAGGGACTATAACGATCGATAATGCGTTGAACACGTATTAGTTTGTCCTTTGACCCAAAATATTTGCGCAATACTTATTGTTGGAGCTATGTAATTAAAAGCATATATTTTTATATAATAAAAAGTAACATATATGTACTGAACTGATTGGATAAGAGACTAGATGTCTTATTGCCGGCTTCGCTATTCCCAATGTACTATATGGCAACATATCCAAAGTTTTTCTCATAGACAATATTTTTTAATCATATATTTTTCCTCTATATTGCTTGAAGGTTGATTAATGCTAACATTAGTTCAAATGTTTGTATTAGCATTTTCTGCTAGGCGAATATATCCGTAAGTTTTCATATGTGCTAAGCATATTGAAATGTTTTGATATCCAAGCTTTGTAGTGATTGAGAATTCCAAAGTTTATAGCGTCTTTGGCGGATCCATATTTGTTGAAATGTATTGACACTTATTACGAGATGCGTCAATAGGCCTGACAACCTAAATGTTTACATGATGCGAGGCCCTCCAACACCCCTGACAGCTTAAATGTTTGCATACTGCGAGGTCCTTAAACAGCCTGACAGTCTTAAATGTTTATGTAAATATGCTTCTCGGATTTCTATATAGTTACAATGAATTTTCACAGTCTTGTTTGTCCACCGCCAGTTCGACAAACATTGTATGTTTCATCCTTGTTCCACCATTGAAGCTACATACATTGTATACTGGTTCGGTGAGTGCTTCTTCTTCGTTGGTTTATCGGTTGTTGCGATCGTATGTTTCATCCTTGTAATCGTTGAAGCTACATACATTGTTTACTGGTTCGGTGAGTGCTTCTTCTTCGTTGGTTTGTTGGTTGCTGCTTGTTGTTGTTTCGCTTGCGATTCGACCTTCGCTTCCGCATTTCATCATTTTGGAGTAAGTTTTGATGCCATAGTTCCATTTTGTGTTCCTTGTTTGTTGTTTAGTGTTTGCAGTTTGCAAGTAAGAATGTTTGCTTATTTGTAGTTGCATGTTCCTTGTATGTTTCCGGTTCCTTTTGTTCTTGGGCTGCAGTTTCATAATCGTTGGAGATACATATGTTGTTCACTGGCTCGGTGGTTCTTGCTGGTTCGTTGGTTCGTGGGTTGTTGGTTTTGTTTGTTTGGATGGGCTTTGCACTTTGGGGCCTTGCGGGTGCAGTTCGACCTATTCGTGCTTTCTCGCTGCTTTGGTCCTTGCTGTTTTATTTTGTTTGATTTGGCCTTGCAGGGTTGGGGTGCAGTGGCGGTGGTTGGAGCTTTTATTTTTTTTTGGATTATTATTGTTTTTTGGGGGCGCTTTACGATGTTCATCCCTTGCATCCATGAGTCGACATGCAGTTGTGTTATTTTCCATGTCTGTCGAGGCCGATATCTATTATTCTGTGAGATTTTGTTGGTGCTCTAGTCCTGCCATGAAAGAAAATAGTTGCATGCAAAGTTGTTGGAGGATTGCATGTGAAGTTACAATATCTGTTGTTTTTTTGTTGGAATAAAGCATATGTATGCAGGCTACATTTATAAACCATGTATGGTCAGATGTGCGAAAATGACATTACATGTTTTTTATCCTCTACATAGACTGGTGTGCACACATAAAATTTGTGTTGTGCTTGAGATATGATATGTACAGCAAAGATTCTGCAAGATTGCATTTTGATGTCTGGAAGCATGTTTGGGTGGTTTGCCACGGAAAAATGAGAACTTGTATTGTGGGCACAACAATCTGTGTAGAGGATAAAGAACATGGTTAAAGGGCATATGTGGATAAATTGCCAGGAAAAACCAAAAATCGTTTAGCTGCGGCCATGCAATTGCGTCATATTTTGTGCCTTGTAATATATTTTGGCCTGGGAAAAAAAATCTGCACATTTACAACCATGGATAGAGAAGCGCAAAGGTCCATGATTCTGCCTTTCTAGACTGTTTGTTCAGTCAATTTTGTTGTATGTACATATTGCTTGTTCTCCGGTGAATACCATCTTCCATTGATGTTCATTTAATTTTGTGTGTTCCCACATTCAAATAAACAGAGTAGCTGGAGAAAACGAGGGAGTCTTGACTGCATCGGCTGAAGAGGATATAGAAAGGTGTGTGCTTGTACTATTGGCTTGTACTATTGTTTCATATTACGTTCTTTTGTATTTCATTTATGGTCTATATATGTGTTAAACTAGTTGTGTGCCTTCCTACATGGTAAGTTATCTTGCTTATATGCGTTCCTTCTTGCACACTAAGCTGGTTCATGTCCATTGTGTTTGCGCTGCATTGCTGCATTTAAACAAACATAATGGCTGGGAAGGACCAAGGACTCTTTGGTGGGTAAATAGACATGTCTCTCTTTCTTTTGGATGTCTGTCTTCATACTAACTTATATTCGTGTCCATTGCATCTTCAGCGTTGCTGCCTTGGAAAAAACAGGTTGTTTGGACAGGGAGATAAGTTGTTCTATGCAGCAGTAGAGGGTTCTATGGTGCAATCTTCTAAAAGGTATGCCAAGTGTGCTGGTAAATTAAATATACAAACCGGGTGGAGGCATATAATATTAGACTTGAAAACGATGACTTTGGAGTAATGGGCCTTTTTGCGCTCCCTATTTCTACTTTTTCCATTTTCTATTATCCCTTTTGTTTTCTAATTCATCTGGCCAGTGTGCTTTATGAAAATTCCTTCGTGCACCAGTTGGTGGACTAACGGATTCACATATGTGGTCATGCTTCTACCTTATTCCATAGTTTCCCACTTTCTCAATTGCGGGTGCCAGGCTAGCAGGTTGAATATTTCTCCCATAGCTTCCAGGGGTCCGCGATATACAGATTGGCCATGGTGCCCCGTGCTGACGCCATGTTTACTATTAAACATTTGTCCAGTTAAAAAATTCAGATGCATATAGTTTTATGGTTATTTGGTCCTTCCGATGGACAATATACAATGCATATGCTTGTTTACTCCTAATGTTCATCTGCACATGCTTGCATCAGAAAATGTTGGACTAGTGACATGAGCATGAGCAGTCAGTCATCCCAGACATTGGCAGATCGACAAGGAAAAAGGTAAATATGCATACGCTCTGCTCTTACTATGTTTACTAAACAAATTTCCTGGGTTATATATTCATCTATGGCATGGTTTTGACGAATATATTCATCTATATGTTGATGTCATCTGCAATACATGGTTTGCAGCTCGCAAAAAGTATCAACAAGTACAAGCGAGACACCCAATGTGCTGCATGTTCCGTAGACTAAGAGGTGTGGTTGTGAATCTCTAGCTCCATAGTTAATCAAAACTATGCATATACTTGTAGCACACTACCATTCACTTTAGTTTTCCTGTTAAAAAAATGTCATCAGTTCTAGAGTTGTGACATCCAAAGTACTATCAATAGAGGGCTTGAACAACCACGAAACTGGACAAGTATTCGTTGGGGACATAATGGTTGTCTATAGAACCTACTTGGACAAGGAAAACAAAAGTAGATCCATTATGCATGATGACATGACAGACAATGACACCATGATGAGAGTCACATTGACTGTTCCTCCACAACTTGTCCACAAACATGCAAAAAAGATATTTTTGCGTAATGGAATATCCATTACAAATTTTAATATATTGCCCAAAACAGTATATGATCGTGGTGATTGCGATTGAATTATTTCTCTCAACGAAACAATCATTTTGGAAACAATTCTTGTTGTTTGTTCAAAATATTGTTTCATCTCGAACTCGACTATCAGCCAGCTTGCACAGAGCACTAATATTTACCCAATCAGAATGATTGGGGTTGCTTTCACGCTGGTGAGAAAATTTGGCTCTCAACACATTCTCCATATAAAGGATGGAGAGTCAGACAACGACAAGGCAATGGTACCGCTTTTGATATTCATTTTTGTCCTTTACTTTCGCATGTGCATGTATGTCGGATAAATTACACAAATATTGCACTATTCCATGTTGCACCTGCAATTGTTCGATACGTATTCATATTTGTTTTCATCAAATGGAGCAACAATTGCATAGAGGGAAGATTCCACTTATGTTCACAAATATAACAAAGAAGAGGGATGCTAGAGAAAGGGTCTTTCGGACAACTCAGGCAACGTTTGTAATAGAGTTGCAACCAGATATAATAGAGGATGTGAAGAAACTAGCTAGCTCTACAACTGTTGTGTGTATACATCCACAAAATCATCCTCACTTTGCTTATAGAAATAGCCTTCAACAAATTTCTGCGCCTTCTTAATTTTTTTATTTTTTTAAGGGGAAGGGGGGGCTGCAGTTGTGTATTATATTGTTTTATGTATTAATCCCTTTTCTCGCATTCCCAGGTTGAAGTTCTTTTAGTTGCAACCAATGTGTACTCGACCCCCTTTCAACCTATGTGCAAAATGAAACTCCATTGCTTCTGCCTCCACTTTGATAACTGATGATACGATTGATTGTCTGTGATGCGGTGAAAAATTTCCATATATATATGGAAATTGAGTGAATTCTTTTATCCGAACTTTGGGCAACACAACCGTGCATTGTACCCTTAGGCATCCTCTATTACAAAATGTGCTTCATGAGTTAGCAGAGTTGTCGTATGAAATGTATGTACAGAAAAAGGAAAGCAGTGTCTACATGATGCGGTGGCTTCAGATACACAACAAATTAACCTTGAATGAGGATAATGCAATTTTTCATATCGGCTAAAGAAGGGGAATATATATATATATATATATATATATCAAACTTTGGCAGGAAACAGAAATACCTCATGTGTCTCTGTAACATTTGTTGAACATCCAGATGAATGTTCGTTGGACTTGGCCCATATCTCTATAATCCCCATACATCACATAGCCCTGGTTATTTTCTACTGGTAACATATACCAGAAACAAGAGAAAACGAATGCAACGACGTCTTTAATTTGTATATCAGATTTGTTGGTGCAAAGGTCGATGGGTTCTGCTCTATGGAACCTTCTGGGAACTTGCTTGCGGCCTGTTTAAAGTATGGTCGGTTCTTAGTTATCCGATTTGTCTGTCAATTTGTATACCGTGGAACTCCAACTGTTCTTTGGAGCAGACAGAACAATATAATTGATTTTTTTTTCCAGCTGACCTGTAGATCCGCTTGACAATTTCTATGGCACTGTGACACAAATGTACTTTGTGGCTTTCTTTAGCAGATTTCCTTGATTGATGAACTTGGTCAAATTGTTGTTCTGAAATAATTTGAAATCAACGAATATATAGTGTGCGAAGTGCAACTGTCCTATCATAGTAAAAAGAGGCTCTTAAAATTCAAATTGGTTGTTGTTTTGGCATTTTTTCTTATTCGATGAACTTGGCAACATTAATATCCTGGAATAATTTGAAATCAACGAATATATACTGTGCGGAGTGCAATTGTGCTATGATATGAACAAGAGGGCCTTAAAATTCAAATTGGTCCTTGTTACACTTGCGGTGATAGAATTTTAAAAGAATTTTCTTTTGTTTGCTTCATTTTTTTAAAAATAAGCGATTTAACATCCTTTAATAATTTAATGTAATTCACTTGTACAATATCAATAGTTAATATTAATAATTTAGTATTTGAAAATAATGTTTTTAAATAAAGTTAGATAGGATGAGCATCCCTAAACAATTGCAATCTTGAACCCACGAGACGTGGAGTCCACAAGTCCGCCTACCAATTTGTATATAGCGAAAGTATGGGTGATATTTGCAGAACATGGAACAAAAGAGGCTCAAATTTCAGCCCACTAGGCCGAGAACCCGCGATCCAAAAAGTGCCCAAGTATGGAACGAGGGATCCGCATATGGATTTCATACGAGATCGCTACTGGACAATAAAAGTGCAATGTTCAGCCAACCAGCCCGAGTCCGCCTATGAATTTGTATATCGCAGAATTCTGGGTGCTATTTGTAAGGCACGAAACAATAAAACCTCAATTTTCAGCCCGCCAGGCCGCCAATCTGCGATCCAAAAATTGCCTAAGTATGGAATAAGGAATGCACATATGCTCTATAGAATCTCATGTCCATACTTAAAAAAATACATGTTTACTATGTATTGGTCGTTTGTCAGAAATTTTTTATATCAATTGGTTCACCAAAATGAACATTGTCCTCTGCTTACATTTTGCAATATCAATATGTAATATTAATAATTTAGTATTGAAAATAATGTTTTTTGATATGTTGGATAGTTGATAGGGATTTCCATCCGTAAACAATGGCAAATTTGAACCCGCCAGCCATTAGGTCCATCTGTGGATCTGCATATCGTGGAAGTCCGAGTGTTATTTGGAGGACATAGAACAATGAAAGTGCAATGTTTAGCCAGCCAGCCGTAGAATCCCCGATCAAAAAAAGTGGCTAAATATGGAATTAAAACGGGATCGCTACGGAAGAATAAAAATGCAATGTCCAGCGAAGAAGTCTGCAAATCCTCCTGTCAATTTGTATATCACGGAAGTGTGGGTGGTATTTGTAGGACATAGAACAATAGAGACTCTATTTTCAGCCCACTAGGCCGCGAACCTGCGATCGAAAAAGTGCCCAACTATGGAATGAGGGATCCGCATATGCTCTGTAAAATCTCATGTCCATACTTTATATATAGACTCATGTCCACAAGTCCGCCTGCCAATTAGTATATCGTGGAAGTATAGGTGCCATTTGCAGGACATCGAATAATAGATACTCAATTTTCATCTCGTCAGGCCGCGAACCCACGATCCAAAAGGTGCCCAAGTATGGAATGAGGAATCCACATATGTTCTGGAACAATAAAAATGCAATGTTCAGCCAAGAAACCCATAGGTCTATTAGAAAAACAAGACCACAGAGAAATAAAATAAAACAAATGCGGAAATTGACACATATTTATGTGGTTCACCCAGTGTGGGCTATGTCCACCAGAGAAATTGACAGGTCCTTCCTTTATTATTATCCAACAAATGAAGGGATACAACTTACAACAAACCCGCTGTAACTTCCTCTTCTTTCTCTTATAGTCTCCTATCTCATAATACAATATTCACCATCAACCATAGCCGCAAATACATTTCCCTCATAAAAGAGGGTTTCCTTCTAGGGAAAAAACCCTAACATAATCTCTACCGTTAGATCTGCGACCTTATAATGAATGGTCCAGATTTACAATGAAATTACAATATACATTTACAAGACAATTTTTTCCTCCAAACCCCCATCAGGGGACGCTGCCCCTGAACCATTGCTGGGGGCCCGCTTGCCCCCAGACCCCCTAGCCGAGGGGATAGCCCCCCCGGACCTCGCAGAGGGGGTACCCCCCCTCTGCACTCCCCTGTGTGGAAGAGTGTACATACTTCTGGGGTGTAAATACTTCATGGGGTATAAACACGACTGAAAGCAAGGACCTTTGAATCAGGAAGATAATCAAGCTCCACAACCAACAAGGTCCTCCTGTCAATTTGTATATCACAGAAGCCTGGGTGCTATTTGTAGGGCACAGAACAATATAGACTCTATTTTCAACGTGACAGGCCGAGAACCCGCGATCCAAAAAGTGCCTAAGTTTGGAATGAGGGATATGTATATGCTCTATAAAATCTCATGTCCATACTTTATATAGAGACTCATCTCCGCAAGTCTGCCTATCAATTTGTATATCGCGGAAGTGTACGTGCTATTTGTAGGACACAGAACAATAGATACTCAATTTTCAGCCTGCTAGGTCGCCAACTTGCGATCAAAAAACTACCCAAGTATGGAATGAGAGATTCACATATGTTCTATAAAATATCATGTCCATACTTCATAAAAGAAGATGTTTACTATGTATTGCTCGTTTGTCGGAATACTTTTATATCACTCGACCAACCAGATTGTACAAACTTTCTCGTCTAATTAAATTCTGCAATATCAATATTTAACAGTCATAATTTACCACAGGTCCGCTTCTGAATTTGTATATCATGGAATTGTGGGTGCTATTTGTAAAGTGTGGAACAATAGAGGCCTAATTTTTTGCCCGCCAGCCCGAGAGCCCCCAATCCAAAAAACTAGATAAATATGGAATCGCTACGGGACAATTAATACAGAATTCGCCTGTCTATTTGTATATCGTAGAAGTGTGGGTGCTATTTGTAGGAAACAGAACAATAGAGACTCAATTTTCAGTCTGCCAAGTCGAGAACCCGCAATCGAAAAAGTGCCTAACTATGGAATGGGGGATCTGCATATGCTCTATAAAATATCATGTCCATACTTTATAAAAGTACATGTCTACTATGTATTGTTCGTTTGTCGCAAAACTTTTAAATAACTCGCCCAACCAAATTGTACAAACTTTCTCGTCTGATAAAATTTTGCAATATCAATATGTAATATTAATAATTAAGTATTGAAAATAATGTTTTTAGATATGTTATATAGTTGATGGTGATTTCCATGCCTAAACAATGGAAATGTTGAACCCTCCAGCCCTCGATTCCATCTGTCAATCTGTATATCACGGAACTCCGAGTGCTATTTGGAGGACACAGAACAATGAAAATGCAACATTGAGCCAGCCAGCCCGCAGGTCCGCTTGTCAATTTACAAATTCCACCACATAAAAATTGACGGTCGATATGTCATTGAGATGCAATATGACCATCGTTCAATGTTCAGCCAAGTGCAATGTTCAGCTAGCTAGCCCCAGAGTCCTCGATCAAAAAAAGTGGCTAAATATGGAATTAATATGGGATTGCTACGGAAGAATAAAAATGCAATGTCCAGCGAAGCAACCCGCAAGTCCTCCTATCAATTTGTAGATCGTGGAAGTCTGGCTGGTATTTGTAGAACACAGAACAATAGAGACTCTATTTTCATCCCACCAGCCGCGAACCCATGATCCAAAAAGCGCCCAAGTATGGAATGAGGGATCTGCATATGCTCTGTAAAATCTCATGTCCATAATTTATATAGAGACTCGTGTCCACAAATTCGCCTGTCAATTTGTATATCATGAAAGTGTAGTATCTATTTGTAGAATAATAGATACTTAATTTTCATCCCGTTAGCCACAAATACGCGATCCAAAAAGTACCTGAGTATGGAATGAGGGATCCGCATATGTTCTAGAACAATAAAAATGCAATGTTCAGCCAAGCAGCCCGTAGGTCCTCTTGTCAATTTGTATATCGCAGAATTGTGGGTTCTATTTGTAGAGCGCGGAACAATAAAGGCCCAACTTTTTTCCTGCCAGAACGAGAGCCCCCGATCCAAAAAACTGGCTAAATATGGAATTAATACGGAATTGCTACAGGACAATAAAAGTACAACGTTCAGCCAACCAACCCGCAAGTCCTCTTGTCTATTTGTATATCATAGAAGTGTGGGTGCTATTTGTAGGACATAGAACAATAGAGGCTCAATTTTCAGCCCGCCAGGCTGAGAAACCGCAATCGAAAAAGTGCCCAAGTATGGAATGAGGGATCTGCATATGCTTTATAAAATCTCATGTTGATAGCGATTGCCATCCCTAAACAATGGCATTCTTGAACTCGCTAGCCCTTGATTCCATCTGTCAATCTGTATATCGAGGAAATCTGAGTGCTATTGGGAGGACAGGGAACAATGAAAGTGCAATGTTGAGCCAGACAGCCCATAGGTCCACTTGTTAATTTACAAATTTGGCGATATACAAATTGACATCAGATATATCCTTGAGATGCAATATGACCATTAGCCCTTCACGTCTCCCGGGTATATCTTCTGTCGTTTTTCTTTTGTAACCCGCCCGACCGCTTTCCATACTTCGGTATTTGTTGGAATTAGTTTTTCCATCACCGTTACCTTCGTACTTGTTTCCAGATATGCAATAATTAAGCTTTAATGCTAGTATCCATCCAGCAGGAACCCTTAATATTGTCATTAATGTCCGAAAATCCAAAGACGATTTGTCATTTCTACATATTAAACTAAGATTTGCACACAAGTATGTTATCCTTTCCAAGTATTCATTTCAAAGGCTATGCAATCTTTTTTTTGGTGCACCGGCGAGTTGGTGCTTCTAAGAAATTTCTAATTCTTAATCTATTTTCATCGTCACCGCCATCTTCGCAGTTTTTTCTAACTGTGCAATTAGTGAGCTGTGATGGTGACAACTCATTTTGCACGAACCATGGACACTGTCATTGATCAATGAAAGGCTCGAGGAGATATTCCATTGATCTGCATTAAACCCTCCCCGATTTGCGGAGGGTTATATTATCCCTCCCCGATTTTCATTTCAAACATCGTCTTGAGCAAACAAAAATTCTTAATAACTTCTGGCAACAGTTCTCTCCACACACAGTAAACACATTGGGGCATAATGGCCAGAGGTTCCACTATTCCAGGGCATATTCTGACTATTCATCTCCCTCCGCCCAGGAGAAAACAAGGAGATGGTCTCTTGGTACACCGAGAGCTTTATTTCAAACCAAAAAATTTCATGGCAACCCTGGTTGCTCAGAGAACCTGCCCACTTGCATTCATAGTTGTCGCAGAAGTTGATGCCATGAATTCTGAGTCGAAAGAAGATGATTTGATGGACGATGATACAATAATGGATGATGGCAATGCAAAGAATCTTCCCACTCCTGCACCCAAATTGAAATCAACCATAATGAACAGAACTTCCCGGATCGATGATGGAGGTGATGACAACATGAAAAGGAGTTTCAGAAAAGAAACCGACGGTGAACACAAAAGTCAGTTTGCAGTGCGAAAGTAGGAATTCTAGAGTTCCAAATTAGTCTGTTCTAGGCGGAAGAGTTTCATTGTAAAGAAATGATATGTTGACGCTGCCAGAGATATATTTCAAGCCAAAAAATTATTGATTAACATCTTCGGGAATTAGGTCCAAAACTCTCGTTGTTGCAAGGCATTTTCCTACTAGTCATCTCCTTCTGCCCATAATGGACTAATTTGGGCCTCTGGAATTGCACGCGCAAGCTGTGCTACTGAATGTTTTTGGACTATGCAGAGGCAGTTTCAGCTAAGGGTTATTCCACTTGCCCTGCAACCATTTTCATCTTCTTCTTGAGTGGAAGATTGTGGAAAATATCAATTTCATCACAGGATGATTCATCGAGGAGAAAACTGCAAAGATCTTGCATACTGCGGATCCCATGCCTGTGTTTGTCGCAGATACCTTGATTGTTTTGGCCCGGGCAACTGAGTCCAATTTCTAAGGATAGATGTACAATACTCGATGTTTTTGTTATTTTTTAAAATGGATTTGCTATTAAAAAGCATTTTCCTTCGACTCTCCGTTGTTGCCTCTTTTCTGGGTTTAACGCATG
This sequence comes from Picea engelmannii, assembly GCA_009831015.1. Classification (NCBI taxonomy): domain Eukaryota; kingdom Viridiplantae; phylum Streptophyta; class Pinopsida; order Pinales; family Pinaceae; genus Picea; species Picea engelmannii. The sequence goes on from ML801788.1 coordinate 95,652, forward strand.
TTTTAATTGGCATGGTTCGGTGCTCTTGTACTTCTTCGATATTGTGTTTACTTAGCTTATCTTTTCTAATATGGAACATGTAACAATTATATGCCAATGTGCTGTGTGAATCCACCAACCTTTTATGAAAACAAAATATGGATTACATAGTTTCAAACCAACTTTCAATTCTATTCGTAATGCAGATAGAACATAGCAATACCAATGTACAATGTTGCAACAAAATCATTATTTTTGTTTCTAGACATGCAACTATTAAGCTTTAATGCTAACAACCCATAATGCAAGAAATTTAATACTTGAGTTAATATGTTGCACTCATGGAAGACTGTATCAAGAACACAGTTACACTCACACGTTCCAATAAAATCTAATCTTCAACAAAACATTTGCTGAAATTATATATAAGATCTTATTACTACACATGCAATTAGAAATTTCCCTATTCCATACTTAGCAACTTTGCTAGAATTTCATAAATATACAAACCATCCACTTAATTGTCCCATCATGATCTCTTCCGTTTTACACATTTTTCACTCAAAAATTCTGAAACATGAAATTTGACTGTACAACACTTGGCTGTCCTGACCATCCATGTAACCTTTTTTTGAATCCCGTCCGACCGCTTTTCAAAACCTGCCATTCTTTCCTTGTTCTCTGCCATCTCCGTCACCTTCTCACTTGTCTATAATAAAATAAAACAATTTATATATATATATATATATATATATATATATATATATATATACATATCTTGTTTCTAAATA
>ML801788.1:122510-138171 GCA_009831015.1 Picea engelmannii
CTCCACAAAGCGTCTTCCCATGAGGGATTTCACCATAAGGGGACCACTTTAGAGTTCATCCATATTTACTTCTTATCAACCATGACAAAACAATAATGAGTCATATTTACATCAAACACTATTGGCTTTCTTTAGCAGATTTCCTTGATCAATGAACTTGGTCAAATTATTGTTCTTAAAAAATTTGAAATCAACGAATATATAATGTGCAAAGTGCAATTGTCCTATCATAGTAAGAAGAGGCTCTTAAAATTCAAATTGGTCGTTGTTTTGGAATTTTTTCTTATTTGATGAACTTGGCAAAATTAATATCCTGGAATAATTTGAAATCAATGAATATATATTGTGCGGAGTGTAATTGTGCTATGATATGAACAAGAGGGCCTTAAAATTCAAATTGGTCCTTGTTATTCTTGCAGTGATAGAATTTTAAAAGAATTTTTTTTTGTTTTCTTCATTTTAAAAAAAATAAGCGATTTAACATCTTTTAATAATTTAATGTAATTCACTTGTACAATATCAATAGTTAATATTAATAATTTAGTATTTGAAAATAATGTTTTTAGATAAAGTTAGATAGGATGAGCATCCCTAAACAATTGGAATCTTGAACCCGCGAGATGTGGAGTCCACAAGTCCGCCTGTCAATTTGTATATCGCGAAAGTATGGGTGATATTTGCAGAACACAGAACAAAAGAGGCTCAAATTTCAGCCCACCAGGCCGAGAACCCGCAATCCAAAAAGTGCCCAAGTATGGAACGGGGGATCCACATACGGATTTCATACGGGATTGCTACGAGACAATAAAAGTGCAATGTTCAACCAACCAGCCCGAGTCCGCCTGTCAATTTGTATATCACGTAAGTCTGGGTGCTATTTGTAGGGCACGAAACAATAAAACCTCAATTTTCAGCCCGCTAGGCCCCCAATCCGCGATCCAAAAAGTGCCTAAGTATGGAATAAGGAATGGACATATGCTCTATAAAATCTCATGTCCATACTTGAAAAAGCACATGTTTACTATGTATTGGTCGTTTGTCGGAAAACTTTTATATCAGTCGGTTCACCAAAATGAACATTGTCCTCTACTTAAATTTTGCAATATCAATATGTAATATTAATAATTTAGTATTGAAAATAATGTTTTTTTATATGTTGGATAGTTGATAGGGATTTCCATCCGTAAACAATGGAAAATTTGAACCCGCTAGCCATCGGGTCCATCTGTGGATCTGCATATCACGGAAGTCTGAGTGCTATTTGGAGGACACAGAACAATGAAAGTGCAATGTTCAGCCAACCAGCCACAGAATCCCCGATCAAAAAAGGTGGCTAAATATGGAATTAAAACGGGATCCCTACAGAAGAATAAAAATGCAATGTCCAGCGAAGAAGTCCGCAAGTCCTCTTGTCAATTTGTATATCATGGAAGTGTGGGTGGTATTTGTAGGACACAAAATAATAGAGACTCTATTTTCATCCCACAAGACCGCGAACCCGCGATCGAAAAAGTGCCCAAGTATGGAATGAGGGATCCGCATATGCTCTGTAAAATCTCATGTCCATACTTTATATAGAGACCCATGTCCACAAGTCTGCCTGTCAATTAGTATATCGTGTAATTCTAGATGCCATTTGTAAGACACTGAACAATAGATACTCAATTTTTATCCCGTCAGGCCACAAACCCGCGATCCAAAAAGTGCCCAAGTATGGAATGAGGAATCCACTTATGTTCTGGAACAATAAAAATGCAATGTTTAGCCAAGAAACACGTAGATCCTCTTGTCAATTTGTATATCGCGGAAGCTTGGGTGATATTTGTAGGGAACAAAACAATAGAGACTATATTTTCAGTGCGACAGACCGAGAACCCGCGATCCAAAAAGTGCCTAAGATTGGAATGAGGGATCTGCATATGCTCTATAAAATGTCATGTTCATATGTTATATAGAGACTCATATCTGCAAGTCCGCCTTTCAATTTGTATATCGCGGAAGTGTACGTGCTATTTGTAGGACACAGAACACTAGATACTCAATTTTCAACCCACCAGGTCACCAACTTGCGATCAAAAAAATGCCCAAGTATGGAATGAGGGATTCACATATGTTCTATAAAATCTCATGTCCATACTTTATAAATGAAGATGTTTACTATGTATTTCTCGTTTGTCGGAATACTTTTATATCACTCAGCCAACTAGATTGTACAAATTTTCTCGTCTAATTAAATTCTTCAATATCAATATTTAACAAACATAATTTACCACAGGTCCACTTTTGAATTTGTATATCGTGGAATTGTGGGTGTTATTTGTAAAGTGTGGAACAATAGAGGCCTAATTTTTTGCCCACCAGCCCGAGAGCCTCCGATCCAAAAAACTGGTTAAATATGGAATTAATACGGAATCGCTACGGGACAATTAATACAGAATTCGCCTATCTATTTGTATATCGGGGAAGTGTGGGTGCTATTTGTAGGACACATAACAATAGAGGCTCAATTTTCATCCTGCCAAGTCGAGAACCCACAATCGAAAAGGTGCCTAACTATGGAATGGGGGATCCACATATGCTCTATAAAATATCATGTCCATACTTTATAAAAGTACATGTCTACTATGTATTTTTTGTTTGTCGCAAAACTTTTAAATAACTCGCCTGACAAGATTGTACAAACTTTCTTATCTAATAAAATTCTGCAATATCAATATGTAATATTAATAATTAAGTATTGAAAATAATGTTTTTAGATATGTTATATAGTTGATGGTGATTTCCATGCCTAAACAATGGAAATGTTGAACCCTCAAGCCCTCGATTCCATCTATCAATCTGTATATCACGGAACTTCGAGTGCTATTTGGAGGACACAGAACAATGAAAACGCAATGTTGAGCCAGCCAGCCTGCAGGTCCGCTTGTCAATTTACAAATTCCGCCACATAAAAATTGACGGTCGATATGTCATTGAGATGTAATATGACCATTGTTCAATGTTCATCCAGCCAGCCCCAGAGTCCCTGATCAAAAAAAGTAGTTAAATATGGAATTAATATGGGATCGCTACAGAAGAATAAAAATGTAATGTCCAGCGAAGTAGCCCGCAAGTCCTCCTGTCAATTTGTATATCGTGGAAGTCTGGGTGGTATTTGTAGAACACGGAACAATAGAGACTCTATTTTCATCTCGACAGCCGCGAACTCACGATCCAAAAAGTGACCAAGTATGGAATGAGGGATCCGCATATGCTTTGTAAAATCTCATGTCCATATTTTATATAGAGACTCGTGTCCACAAATTCGCTTGTCAATTTGTATATTGCGAAAGTGTAGTATCTATTTGTAGAACAATAGATACTTAATTTTCATCCCGTCAGGCCGCGAATCCGCGATCCAAAAAGTGCCTGAGTATGGAATGAGGGATCTGCATATGTTCTAGAACAATAAAAAAGCAATGTTTAGCCAAGCAACCCGTAGTTCCTCCTGTCAATTTGTATATCGTAGAATTGTGGGTTCTATTTGTAGAGCGCAGAACAATAAAGGCTTGATTTTTTTCCCACCAGAACGAGAGCCCCCGATCCAAAAAACTGGCTAAATATGGAATTAATACGGAATCGCTACAGGAAAATAAAAGTGCAACGTTCAACCAACCAACCCGCAAGTCCGCCTATCTATTTGTATATCGCAGAAGTGTGCGTGCTATTTGTAGGACAAAGAACAATAGAGGCACAATTTTCAGCCCGCCAGGCTGAGAAACCGCAATCGAAAAAATGCCCAAGTATGTAATGAGGGATCTGCATATGCTTCATAAAATCTCATGTCGATAGTGATTGCCATCCCTAAACAATGGCAATATTGAACCCGCCAGCCCCCGATTCCATCTGTCAATCTGTATATCTAGGAACTCTGAGTGCTATTTGGAGGACATGGAACAATGAAAGTGCAATGTTGAGCTAGGCATCCCGCAGGTCCGCTTGTCAATTTACAAATTCGGCGATATACAATTTGATGTCGGATATATCCTTGAGATGCAATATGACCATCGGCCCTTCACATATCCTGGGTATATCTTCTGTCATTTTTCTTTTGTAACCCGCTCGACCGCTTTCCATAATTTGGTATTTGTTGGAATCAGTTTTTCCATCACCTCTGCCTTCATACTTGTTTCCAGATATGCAATAATTAAGCTTTAATGCTAGTGGCCATCCAACAGGAACCATTAAGATTGTCATTAATGTCCGAAAATCTGAAGAAGATTTGTCATTACTACGAATTAAACTAAGATTTGCGCACAAGTATGTTATCCTTTCCAAGTATTCATTTCAAAGGTGATGTAATCTTTTTTTTTTGGTGCCCCGACGGGTTGGTGCTTCTAAGAAATTTCTAATTCTTAATCTATTTTCGTCGTCACCGCCATCTTCGCATTTTTTTTCTAATTGTGCAATTAGTGAGCTGTGATGGTGATAACTCATTCTGCACGAAACCTAGACACTGTCATTGATCAATGAAAGGATCGAGGAGATATTCCATTGATATGCATTAAACCATAATTTGCGGAGGGTTATATTGTCCCTCCCCAATTTTCATTTCAAACATCATCTCAAGCAAACACAAATTCTTAATAACTTCTGGCAACAGTTCTCTCCACGCACAGTAAACACATTGGGGAATAATGACCAGAGGTTCCACTATTCCAGGGCATATTATTACTATTCATCTCTCTCTGCCTAGGAGAAAACATGGAGATGGTCCCTTGGTATACTGAGAGATATATTTCAAGCCAAAAAATTTCATGGCAACCCTAGATGTTCAGAGAACCTGCCCACTTGCATTCATGGTTGTCGCAGAAGTTGATGCCATGAATTCCGAGTCGGAAGAAGATGATTTGATGGTCGATGATACAACAATGGATGATGGCAATGCAGAGAATATTCCCACTCCTACACCCAAATTGAAATCAACCATAATGAACGGAACTTCCCGTCTAGGTGATGGTGGTGATGACAACACCAAAAGGAGTTTTAGAAAAGAAACTGACAGTGAACACAAAAGTCAGTTTGCAGCGCGAAAGTTGGAATTCCAGAGTTCCAAATTAGTTCGTTCTGGGCGAACGAGTTTCACTGTAAAGCAATGATATGTTGACGCTGCCAGAGATATATTTCAAGACAAAAAATTATTGATTAACATCTTCGGGAATCAGGTCCAAAACTCTCGCAGTTGTAAGGAATTTTCCTACTAGTCGTCTCCTTCTTCCCATAATGGACTAATTTGGGCCTCTGGAATTGCACATGCAAGTTGTGCTACTAAATGTTTTTGGACTATGCAGAGGCAGTTTCAGCTAAGGGCTATTCCACTTTCCCTGCAACCATTTTCATCTTCTTCTTCAGGGGAAGCTTGTGGAAAATATCAATTTCATCACAGGATGATTCATCGAGGAGAAAAATGCAAAGATATTGCATACTGCGGATCCCATGCCTGTGTTTGTCGCAGATACCTTGATTGTTTTGGCCCGAGGAACTGGGTCCAATTTCTAAGGATAGATGTATAATACTCGATGTTTTTGTTATTTTTTTAAATGGATTTGCTATTAAAAAATATTTTCCTTCGACTTTTCATTACTACCTCTTTTCTGGGTTTACTCTAATTGGCATGGTTCAATGCTCTCGTACTTATTCAATATTGTGTTTACTTAGCTTATCTTTTCTAATATGGAACATGTAACAATTATATGCCAATGTACTATGTGAATCCACCAACTTTTTATGCAAACAAAATACGGATTACATAGTTTCAAACAAACGTTCAATTCTATTCATAATGCATATAGAACATAGCAATACCAATGTACAATGTTGCAGCAAAATCATTATTTTTGTTTCTAGACATGCAATTATTAAGTTTTAATGCTAACAACCGATAACGCAAGAAGTTTAATACTTGAGTTAATATGTTGTACTCATGGAAGACTGTATCAAGAACACAGTTACACTCACACGTTCCAATAAAATCTAATCTTCAACAAAGCATTTGCTGACAATTAGTAGAAAATGAAGTTTAGTAGTTAAGTTAATATGTTACAATCATGGAAGAATGTATCAATAACATAGTTACATGCACACGTTGCAATAAAATCTAATCTTCAACAATGCATTTGCTGACAATTAGTAGAACATCATGGTTTTGCAACAATGGGGCTTCTTTGAAACCAATTCGCGCTTATGGAAACTGTCTTCCACCTTTCTATTTTCCCACTCTTTTATTCCCTCTAGTTTCTCTTCCTAGTTACTTAATTGTTTTTCTCCCGACAATGCCTTGCTCCGCAGCTTCGCATCTTCATGGATTCATGCATTTCCAACGATCGCTTCCCCTTTCCTTAAATTAAACCTCTATTGTTCCCTGTCCCACAACTGGCACCCATAGTTCTGTGATATACAAATTGACAGATGGACTTCCGCGTTGGTCGGGTCAACATTGCTCAGCGCGTGGGAGGTCTTGAGGGTTCACAGCTGCACTCGTGCTTTTTTATTGCGACACTTTTCAAACGCTTCCCCATTCCATACCCATAAACTTATTCAACTGCAAATTCCAGCTAGGGGGTCTCTACATTGGACTTTTGTTGTTCCATGGCCTGTGAACAACACCGTCACTTTCGTGATATACAAATTTTCAACTGCTCTTAGATCCTACCCTCTTCTGTATTATGGTCCACCTATCATGCCCTCTTTCGTGCAACACGTTTTTGCACTGAAAAATTACGAGAAATACAATTTAACCGTCGGGTCCTCACAAATTTAGTGGAACCATTGTCACCCCATTTTCAAGCTCGTCTGTCAGCTTTCCATACTTTGCCATTTGTTCAAATTTATTTAGTGGATCGTCGGTTTGGCGGGTTGAACAAATATTCAGTTCGTAGTCGTTGTTTCTTGTGCCCGCGCCCCTTTGCAATTAGAAGTTGGAAATTATATATAAGATCTTATTGCTACACATGCAATTAGAAATTTCTCTATTCCATACTTAGCAACTTTGCCGGAATTTCGAAAACATACAAACCGACCACTGAAACTGTCCCATCGTGATCTCTTCTGTTTTACACATTTTTCACTCAAAAATTCTGAAACATGAAATTTGACCATACAACACTTGGTTTTCCTGACCATCCCTGAAACCCTTTTTTGAATCCCGTTCAACATCTTTTCAAAACTTTCCATTCTTTCCTTGCTCTCCGCCGTCTCCATCACCTTCTCACTTGTCTATAATAAAAGAAAACAATTTATATATATATACATATCTTGTTTCTAAATATGGAATTACTGGCATTTAATTCTAAAAGGTCATCATGCAGAAACCGTATAGATTTTCATTGATGGGTGAAAGGCTCGAGGACATCTTGTATTGATTCACATTAAACCAAAATTTGTGGAGGGGTTATATTATCCCTTCCCACTGTCCATTTCAAAATCACGAAATCCCATTCACAAGGCGTGGCCTTGGTATGTTCACGAAACCTCCATTCCCTAATTTCTCTTCGTCGTACTCGCCACCTTCACATTTATAAATATGCAATAAATAAACTTTACTGCTAACAGTTCATCATGCACCACCAATGCAGATTGTCATTAATCAGTGAAAGGCTCAAGGAGATTTCATGTTCATAAGAATTTAACCAAGATTTACCAAAAAGTTACATTATCACATAAATGTTCATTTAAACCATCATCTACGACAAAGAAACCTTCTCATAAACCTATGGCATCAGCTCGACAACAGTTCTGTAAGATACAATGAACATCTTCGGGCACGAGGACCAGAACTTCCATTGGTCCAAGGCATTTTCTTATTTCTCATCCTCTGCCATAGAGAACCAAGTAATTTGGACCTCTGGGATTGCTCATGTATGTTGTGTCCCTGAGGATTTTGACTGTAAGGACCTGGTCTCTTGATGCGTCGATAAATTTATTGCAAAGAAAATAATTATTCCACTGCAGGACCGCTCTTCTGTTTCTTTCTCGCCTCGGGTCTTCCGTCGGATGCTGAAATTGCCGAAGCCAACATTGACGTTCGGAGGAGAATATTGCAAACAGTTCCTAGCAAAGCATAATAACGGATTGGACCTCTTGCCCCTTGTTTTGGAAAACCCAAATCTAGTTCCTGAAGATATTACAAGCATCCAGGTTAGTTCATTTAGAAATCTATTTCACGAAATTGCCTGACTGTTTACAAGAATAATGGGACAGGAGTCCACAACAACCATTTCCCGCATGGCTCTTTATATTTTGTATTTCACAGTCAACGAACAAGCCATTTTTGATTGGGCCAAGTTAATTTCCTATGAAATCTCTTCCCAATTGTCAAGCTACAAAAGAGAAAAGAAATTTTATATGTCATCCTATTTAGTTTTTGCAATAGCACATTCCTGTCGGTTTCTGCAATTGTCTCTGTCCAAGAATGTTAACTGGGAATTCCACCTAGTAACATTCTGGTACCATGCCTTGTGGAAGAACAAGGCTTCCCACTATTTTTATGAGGTTTTTAATGGCTTCCTAACTATTTTCAAAGTTTTTTTGTTATTAGAAGATGCTCCCCGCATATCTGAACATGCAACTAGTTTTTTGGACAAGAAGGGGACACTCGAACATTTGGATAATTACACTGTCGTAAAATTTTTTGGCTCCACGAAACAACCTGCTCTCCTTCCATGTCACATTATGGACATAATGTTTGTTGCAGAAGTAGCACGTCAATACAACTATTGGTTACATCTGTTCCAAAGGAAGAAAAAAAAATAGTTCATTCCTCTGCCTTGGAAAATAGGGGAGTTCGTGTTGAAAAACGTCAACAAAATTGATAATTTCGTAGCACATTCTAGCATCTCCAACCTGAGATATGATGAATAAATAAGAGGATTCAAACCCTATGATATTTTTAGACAAAATTTACAAACACTTGGCCTCGGCGATTGTTTTGTAAATAAACACCTGCTCAAAAACAGAGACAATGGAGACAACGTTCTTGCCTCTGATGCTGACCAGATAGAGACAGTAAAAAGCTGCACTAAATTGTACACACAATAGAGGAAAGGCCCCAGTGACAAGAGTGTTCAATCCACAAATACCACTCCAAAAAGTACAACATATCGGAGCACCGCTCCAATGACCCATCACAAAAACAAAGAAACCTAGAGTTATTCAAATGGAGGAGGAGATAACGACCCTCCTCACTCTAAAATTGATAGTTCTCACAAGCTTCCAGTAGAGAATAAGAGAAAAAAAAAATTCGGTGTAGGCAGAAGACCCGGAAATTCAGAGTGAGAACATTGAACTTGACACTGATCTGGATACCATGATCCACTTCCTTGATCAGCCCGGAGATGCCATCCACCATAGCCATCCAATGGACATATCCGTTTTTGAAAATTTTGACGAAGATGAATCCTTCATGTTCCAGAGCATTGTTTTTGATAGCTAGAACAAAAAATTGATAATTTAGAAAAAAATGTTAAAAATAAGAAAGGAAAATCTCGTTTAGAAGTTGACGTTGCCAACATGCGGCCGTTCCAAATCTGTCAACTTCACACCGCGACTGGAGAAACACTTCATGATTTGATTGGAGGCATCGAGACCGAGAATGCCAGACTGAAGGACCAAATCAAGGAATTGGAAGACGCTTTCATTCCTATGCCATTGCTTGTCGATCCTTTGGAAATATCCATGCTTGGAACCCCTTCACCCAATGTAAAAGCATCCTCCACCCTGCTCGCATCTTGTAAAGGATATGTGGAGAACAATATCAAAAAAGGAGTGGAACTAGTTATCGAGGGATGGAAAATATCACAAACCTTCACTTCCCTTGGAACCAGTGCATATAGCTTGCTCGAGTTTTTGTAGGCCACATTAAAAAATGAAAAAAATTTCTTTAAAAAAACGGTCATCCCTTTTGGAAAGATTGTCAACAATATGACAGAAACAAAAAAAAGAGAAGAATATATTTCATCCAAAAACCACATCATCCAATTGAATGCATGTTGGAAAGAAAAAGTAAAGAACCTGCATCTCATTGTTTAGTCATGTGAACAAGACATATCGAAGAAAGATACATTATTCACAAAACTGTCAAATATAGACTTAGCCGGGAAAACCTACGACTTCCAAGACCCCCACTTAATTGCAAACTCCTTTCCCTTAACCAGGAAAGGGTTTGATAAGCATGTTTCTATGTTTAAGACTTTTTCTCTGCAAAAGTTTTACAACATCCTTCAATTTTATCAAGCTAACGTCCACGACTGGCTAGTCAAATATGCAATACAAAATCAGGAAATTCATCACGCTCTCTCTAATCTTTCTATCGACTTCCGGGAATTAGAAAACGATATTTTCAACATAAAAATCTGGAATGAGATCAATGTCGCCCCAATGAGAAGCTACATTGAAGAATGGCTGGAAAGGTAATTGAAACAAGCCACCGACGAAAGACAACATGCAGTTGTCAACATTCCAGCAGCTGTGGAGGACATCCTTGAAACCGCAGTCATTGGCGACATTAATGAAACAAAATCCACAAACAAATAGCCAAATGACTCATATGTAATCTCACTGTAAGTTTACTCATCACATCCTTCTTTGTTTATCAACCCAATTATTTTAGTTTCTTAAATATAGATGTATAGGTAAACACTTATACCTTTCCATTTATTTTCTTTTGCAGCTATTTCACTCTATCTTCTTTCCACAATCCTATTTCTTGTACATATTTCTCTAATGGTCTGCGGGAGCCCCAATCCTAGTCTACATGACAAACGCATTGAAATTCCAGTTTATATGTAACAAACTTTATTTTTCTTGTATATTTCAAAATTTCCAGTAGTAAATAACAAACTTTTATTTTTTGACATATTTCAAATAAAAATGCATTTAAATTTTTATATGTTACAGAATCTGTTCTTATCTTTCACCACTCTGTCTGACAAATGCATTCAATATGTTACAAACTTTTATTCTTATCCTTCACCAATCTATTTGGCAAATGTATTTACTCTTTTATATGTTACAGACTTCTCTTCTTTTATATATTTCGAAATAAATGGTGCTCAACAATGCAACCGTCATTTACTTATACCCCATGTTCACAAATGCATTTAAATTTTTATACTTCTTATCTCCTATTAATTTTATCTCATCATATATTTTTATCTTTCACCAGTCCATATGGAAAATGCATTTAAATTTTTATATTTCTTATCTCCTATTAATTTTATCTCATCATATATTTTTATCTTTCACCAGTCCATATGGAAAATGCATTTAAATTTCCAAATTTATTCTTTTGATCTGCTACGGTGACCCAGAGACACAAGGCTCTTACCGTAACCTCTCCCCGTACCTGAAGAGTGTATAGCAAACAACACATTTTATTTTTTATACACAAAATAACAGATTTTTCTAAGTTTTTATTGGTTCATAAATTTAGAGTTTTATTGGAACCTTCGCTTAAATAGATAATATATATATTAATTTGAAAGTTAATATTTCGTATCGCTGTATCTTCCTGCTCTTACATGTGCCATGTTTGATCAACTTTCATTCTGTCAAATTCTCTGTAAAGGATGTAAGCGATTATGCTTTCAGGTGGTGGCATGGCGTGTGAGCATCAAATTCTCTGTAAAGGAAACTTCGATGGGTTTGGGCGGATCTAAGTAAACCGAGCATTAAACATGCGGTGTTGGTAAGTAAACATTACAACATGTCGCAGTGTAAAGGGGTATGGGCAGTGGAGGACCAGAAACATTAAAGGTTATAAAAAACAACACCTATTCGAGGTCTCACGTCTTAATTTATAAAAACATAAGGAATACTTTAGTGTTAGGTTTTTACCTACATGCACAAATCTACAACATCGGAAAAGCTTTCAGATTTTTTGAACTTCTAAAAAATGGAATGAGGGATCTGCATATGTTCTAGAACAATAAAAATGCAATGTTCAGCCAAGCAACCCGTAGGTCCTCCTGTCAATTTGTATATCGTGGAATTGTGGGTTCTATTTGTCAAGTGTGGAACAATAAAGGCCCAATTTTTTTCCCTCCAGAACAAGAGCCCTCGATCCAAAAAACTGGCTAAATATGGAATTAATATGGAATCTCTACAAGACAATAAAAGTGCAATGTTCAACCAACCAACTTGCAAGTTCATCTGTCTATTTGTATATCGCAGAAGTGTGTGTGTTATTTGTAGGACATAGAAAAATAGAGGCTCAATTTTCAGCCTGCCATGCCGAGAAACTGCAATCGAAAAAGTGACCAAGTATGGAATGAGGGATCTGCAAATGCTTTATAAAATCTCATGTTGATAGCAATTGCCATCCCTAAACAATGGCAATATTGAACTCGCCAACCCCCAATTCCATCTGTCAATCTGTATATCGAGGAACTCTGAGTGCTATTTGGAGGACAGGGAACAATGAAAGTGCAATGTTGAGCCAGCCAGCCCGCAGGTCCGCTTGTCAATTTACAAATTCGACGACATGCAAATTGACGTCCGATATATTCTTGAGATGCAATATGACCATCGACCCTTCACGTCTCCCAGGTATATCTTCTGTCGTTTTTCTTTTGTAACCCACCCGACCGTTTTCCATACTTTGGTATTTGTTGGAATCGATTTTTCCATCACCGTTGCCTTCATACTTGTTTCCAGATATGCAATAATTAAGCTTTAATGCTAGTAGCCATCCAGTAGGAACCGTTAAGATTGTCATTAATGTCCGGAAATCTAAAGAAGATTTGTCATTACTATGAGTTAAACTAAGATTTGTGCACAAGTATGTTATCCTTTCCAAGTATCCATTTCAAAGGCGATGAAATATTTTTTTTTAGTGTGCCAGCGAGTTGGTGCTTCTAAGAAATTTCTAATTCTTAATCTATTTTTTCCGTCACCGCCATCTTCACAGTTTCTTCTAATTGTGCAATTAGTGAGCTGTGACAGTGACAACTCATTCTACACGAACCCTGGACACTGTCATTGATCAATGAAAGGCTCAAGGAGATATTCCATTGATACGCATTAAACCATAATTTGAGGAGGGTTATATTATCCCTCCTCGATTTTCATTTCAAACATCATCTCGAGCAAATGAAAATTATTAATAACTTTTGGCAGCAGTTCTCTCCACGCACAGTAAACACATTGGGGCATAATGGCCAGAGGTTCCACTATTCCAGGGCATATTCTTACTAGTCATCTCCCTCTGCCCAGGAGAAAACAAGGAGATGGTCCCTTGGTACACCGAGGGATATATTTCAAGCCAAAAAATTTCATGGCAACCCTGACTGCTCAGAGAACCTACCCACTTGCATTCATGGTTGTCGCAGAAGTTGATGCCATGAATTTTGAGTCGGAAGAAGATGATTTGATGGACGATGATACAACAATGGATGATGGCAATGCAGAGAATCTTCCCACTCCTGCACCCAAATTGAAATCAACCATAATGAACGGAACTTCCCGGCTCGGTGATGGCGGTGATGACAACACCAAAAGGAGTTTTAGAAAAGAAACTGACGGTGAACACAAAAGTCAGTTTGCAGCGTGAAAGTAGGAATTCTAGAGTTCCAAATTAGTCTATTCTGGGCAGAAGAGTTTCACTATAAAGCAATGACATGTTGATGTTGCCAGAGATATATTTCAAGCCAAAAAATTATTGATTAACATCTTCGGGAATTAGGTCCAAAAATCTCGCTGTTGCAAGGCATTTTCTTACTAGTCATCTCCTTCTGCCCATAGTGGACTAATTTGGGCCTCTGGAATTGCACATGCAAGCTGTGCTACTGAATTGTTTTGGACTATGCCGAGGCGGTTTCAGCTAAGGGCTATTTCACTTGCCCTACAACCATTTTCGTCTTCTTCTTCAGGGGAAGCTTGTGGAAAATATCAATTTCATCATAGGATGATTCATCGATTTGCTATTAAAAATATTTTCCTTCGACTCTTCGTTGCTACCTCTTTTTTGGGTTTAACGCATGTTCTAATTGGCATGGTTCGATGCTCTCTTACTTCTTTGATATTGTGTTTACTTAGCTTATCTTTTCTAATATGGAACATGTAACAATTATATGCCAATGTATTGTGTGAATCCACCAACTTTTTATGCAAACAAAATATGGATTACATAGTTTCAAACCGACGTTCAATTCTATTCGTAATTCAGATAGAACATAGCAATACCAATGTACAATGTTGTAGCAAAATCGTTATTTTTGTTTCTAGACATGCAATTATTAATTTTTAATGCTAACAACCCATAATTCAAGAAGTTTAATACTTGAGTTAATATGTTGCACTCATGGAAGACTGTATCAAGAACACAGTTACACTCACACGTTCCAATAAAATCTAATCTTCAACAAAGTATTTGCTGACAATTAGTAGAAAATGAAGTTTAGTAGTTAAGTTAATATGTTACAGTCATGGAAGAATGTATCAAGAACATAGTTACACACGCATGTTGCAATAAAATCCAATCTTCAACAATGCATTTGCTGACAATTAGTAGAACATCATGGTTTTTTAACAATGGGGCTTCTTTGAAACCAATTCGTGCTTACGGAAACTGCCTTCCACCTTTCTATTTTACCACTCTTTTATTCCCTCTAATTTCTCTTCCTTGCTACTTAATTGTTTTTCTCCCGAAAATTCCTTGCTCCGCAGCTTCGCGGATTCACGCGTTTCCAATGACCGCTTCCCCTTTCCTTAAATTGAACCTCTATTGTTCCCTGTCCCACAACTGGCACACAATTCTGCGATATACAAATTGACAGATGGACTTCCGTGTTGGTCGGCTCAACATTGCTCAGCGCGTGGGAGGTCTTGAGGGTTCACAACTGCACTCGTGCTCTTTTATCATGACACTTTTCAAACGCTTCCCCATTCCATACCCATAAAATTATCCAACCGCGAATTCCAGCTAGGGGGTCTCTACATTGGACTTTTGTTGTTCCATGGCCTGCGAACAACACCGTCACTTCCGTGATATACAAATTTTCAACTGTTCTTAGATCCTACCCTCTTCTGTATTACGGTCCACCTATCATGCCCTCTTTCGTGCAACGCATTTTTGCACTGAAAACTTCCGAGAAATACAATTTAACCGTCGGGTCCTCGCAAATTTAGTGGAACTATTGTCACCCCATCTTCAAGCTCATTTGTCCGCTTTCCATACTTCGCCATTTGTTCAAATTTATTTAGTGGATCATCGGTTTGGCGGGTTGAACAAATATTCAATTCGTAGTCATTGTTTCTTGTGCCCGCGCCCCTTTGCAATTAGAAGTTGGAAATTATATATAAGATCTTATTGCTACACATGCAATTAGAAATTTCCCTATTCCATACTTAGCAACTTTGCCGGAATTTCGAAAATATACAAACCGACCACTGAACTGTCACATCATGATCTCTTATGTTTTACACATTTTTCACTCAAAAATTCTGAAACATGAAATCTGACTGTACAACACTTGGTTGTCCTGACCATCCCTGTAACCCTTTTTTGAATCCCGTCCGACTGCTTTTTAGAATTTTCCATTCTTTCCTTTCTCTCTGCCATCTCCGTCACCTTCTCACTTGTCTATAATAAAAGAAAACAATATATATATATATATATATATATATA
>ML801788.1:138297-150357 GCA_009831015.1 Picea engelmannii
CTATTCATTTCAAAATCACGAAATCCCATTCACAAGGCATGGCCTTCGCATGTTCACGAAACCTCCAATCCCTAATTTCTCTTCGTCGTACCTGCCACCTTTGAATTTATAAACATGCAATAAATAAACTTTACTGCTAAGAGTTCATCATGCACCACCAATGCAGATTGTCATTAATCAGCGAAAGGCTCGAGGAGATTTCATGTTCATAAGCATTTAACCAAGATTTACCAAAAATTTACATTATTGGCTAAATGTTCATTTAAACCATCATCTGCAACAAAGAAACCTTCTCATAAACCTATGGCATCAGCTCAACAACAGTTCTGTGGAGATACAGTGAACATCTTCGGGCGTGAGGACTAGAACTTCCATTGATCCAGGGCATTTTCTTATTACTCAACCTCTGCCATAGAGAATCAAGTAATTTGGACCACCGAGATTTCTCATGCAGGTTGTGTCCCTGAGGATTTTGACTATAAGGACCTTGTCTCTTGATGCACCGAGAAATTTATTGCAGAGAAAAGAATTATTCCACTGCAGGACCGCTCTTCTATTTCTTTGTCGCCTCAGGTCTTCCACCAGATGCTGAAATTACTGGAGCCAACATTGATGTTCAGAGGAGAAGATTGCAAACAGTTCCTAGCAAAGCATAATAACGGATTGGACCTCTTGCCCCTTGTTTTGGAAAACCCAAATCTAGTTCCTGAAGATATTACAAGAATCCAGGTTAGTTCATTTGGAAATCTATTTCACGAAATTGCCTGACTGTTTACAAGAATAATGGGATAGGAGTCCACAACTACCGTTTCCCACATGTCTCTTTATATTTTGTATTTCACACTCAATGAACAAGCCATTTTTTATTGGGCCAAGTTAATTTCCTATGAAATCTCTTCCCAATTGTCAAGCTACAAAAGAGAAAAGAAATTTTATATGTCATCCTATTTAGTTTTTGCAATAGCACATTCCTGTCAGTTTCTACAACTGTCTATGTCCAAGAATGTCAACTGTGAATTCCACCCAGTAACGTTCTGGTACCAGGCCTTGTGGAAGCAGAAGGCTTCCCACTGTTTTTATGAGGTTTTTAATGGCTTCCTGACTATTTTTAAAGTTTTGTTGTTAGGAGAAGATGCTCCCCGCATATCTGAACATTCAACTAGTTTTTTGGACAAGAAGGGGACACTCGAACATTTGGATAATTACACTGTCATAATAATTTTTGGCTCCACGAAACAACCTTCTCTCCTTCCATGTCACATTATGGACATAATGTTTGTTGCAGAAGTAGCACATCAATATAGCTATTGGTTCCATCTGTTCCAAAGGAAGAAAAAAAAACATTTCATTTCTCTGCCTTGGAAAATAGGGGAGTGCGTGTTGAAAAACGTCAACAAAATTGATGATTTCGCAGCACATTCTAGCATCTGCAACCTGAGATATGCTAAATACATAAGAGGATTCGACCCCTATGATATTTTTAGAAAACATTTACAAACACTTGGCCTCGACGATTGTTTTGTAAATAAACACCTGCCCAAAAACAGAGACAGTGGTGACAACGTTCTTGCCTCTGATGTCGACCAGATAGAGACAGTGAAAAGATGCACTAAATTGTACACACAATAGAGGAAAGGCTCCAGTGACAAGAGTGTTCAATCCACAAATACCACTCTAAAAAGTACGACATATCGGAGCACCACTCCAACGGCCCATCACAACAATAAATAAACCTAGATTTCTTCAAACGGAGGAGGAGATAACGACCCTCCTCACTCTAAAATTGATAGTTCTCACAAGCTTCCAGTAGAGAATAAGAGAAAAAAAAATGTTGTGTAAGCGGAAGACCCAGAAATTCAGAGTGAGAACATTGAACTTGACACTAATCTGGATACCATGATCCACTTCCTTGATCAGCCCGGAGACGCCATCCACCATAGCCATCCAATGGACATATCCGTTTCTGAAAATTTTGACGAAGATGAATCCTTCGTGTTCCAGAGCACTGTTTTTTATAGCTGGAACAAAAAAATGATAATTCAGAAAAAAATGTTAAAAATAAGAAAGGAAAATCTCATTCAGAAGTTGACGTTGCCAACATGCGGCCGTCCCAAATCTGTCAACTTCACACAGCGATTGGAGAAGCACTTCATGATTTGATTGGAGGCATCGAGATCGAGAATGCCAGACTGAAGGACCGAATCAAGGAATTGGAAGACGTTTTCATTCCTATGCCATTGTTTGTCGATCCTTTGGCAATATCCATGCCCGGCACCCCTGCACCCAATGTAAAAGCATCCTGCACCCTGCTCGCATCCTGTAAAGGATATGTGGAGAACAATATCAAAAAAGGAGTGGAACTAGTTATCAAGGCATGGAAAATATCACAAACTGTCACTTCCCTTGGAACCAGGGCATATAGTTTGCTCGAGTTTTTGCAGGCTGCATTAAAAGATGAAGAAAATTTCTTTAAAAAAATGGTCATCCCTTTTGGAAAGATTGTCAACAATATGACAAAAATGAAAAGAAGAGAAGAATATATTTCATCCAAAAACCGCATCAGCCAATTGAATGCCTGTTGGAAAGAAAAAGTAAATAACCTGCATCTCATTGTTCAGTCATGTGAACAAGACATATCGAAGAAAGATATATTATTCATAAAACTGTCAAATATAGACTTAGCCGAGAAAACCTACGACTTCCAGGACCCCCACTTAATTGCAAACTCCTTTCCCTTAACCAGGAAAGGGTTCAATAAACATGTTTCTATGTTTAAGACCTTGTCTCTGCAAAAGTTTTACAACATCCTTCAATTTGATCAAGCTAACGTCCACGACTGGCTAGTCAAATATGCAATACAGAATGAAGAAATTCATTACTCTCTCTCTAATCTTTCTATCGACTTCCGGGAATTAGAAAACGATATTTTCAACATAAAAATCTGGAATGAGATCAACGTCGCCCCAATGAGAAGCTACATTGAAGAATGACTGGAAAGGTAATTGAAACAAGCCACCGACGAAAGGCAACAAGCAGTTGCCAGCGTTCCAGCAGCTGTGGAGGACATCCTTGAAACCACAGTCGTCGACGACATCAATGAAACAAAAGCCACAAGCAAATAGCCAAAGGACTCATATGTAACCTCACTGTAAGTTTACTCATCACATCCTTCTTTGTTTATCAACCTAGTTATTTTAGTTTCTTAAATACAGATGTATAAGCAAACACTTATACCTTTCCATTTATTTTATTTTGCAACTATTGCACTCTATCTTCTTTCCACAATCCCGTGTCTTGTACATATTTCTCTAATGGTCTGGAGCCCCAATCCTAGTCTACATGACAAACGCATTGAAATTCCGGTTTATATGTAACAAACTTTATTTTTTTTGTATATTTCAAAATTTCCAGTAGTATATAACAAACTTTTATTTTTTGACATATTTCAAATAAAAATGCATTTAAATTTTTGTATGTTACAAAATCTGTTCTTATCTTTCACCACTATGTATGACAAATGCATTCAATTTTTAATATGTTACAAACTTTTTTTCTTATCTTCAGCATTTACTCTTTTATATGTTACAGGGTTCTCTTCTTTTATATATTTCAAAATAATGGTGCTCAACAATGCAACCGTCATTTACTTATACCCCGTGTTCACAAATGCATTTAAATTTTTATATTTCTTATCTCTTATTAATTTTATCTCATCATATATTTTTATCTTTCACCAGTTCATATGGAAAATGCAATTAAATTTCCAAATTTATTCTTCTACTGTAAACAATTTTTTTACTTTGTTATATACTTTTAAAAAAATTAGGTTTGCTATATACTTTCAAAACCCTCATTGACTTTTGCCCCATCTTCAGTGATATACATGTTGCACACAACATTTCCATGATATGCATTTTTCACCAAACACTTTGTTTAATTTACAATTCCACCCCATTTTCCACAATTTGCTTTCTGACCTCGTTGGCAAGGACTGCGACGACCCAGAGACACAAGGCTCTAACCGTGACTTCTCCCCGTACCTGAAGAGTGTATAGCAAACAACAAATTTTATTTTTTATACATAAAATAACAGATTTTTCTAAGTTTTTATTGGTTGATAAATTTAAAGTTTTATTGTAACCTTCGCTTAAATATATATATATATATATATATATATATATATATATATAAATTAATTTGAAAGTTAATATTTCGTATCGCTGTATCTTCCTGCGCTTACGTGTGCCATGTTTGATCAACTTTCAGCCTGTCAAATTCTCTGTAAGCGATTATGCTTTCAGGTGGTGCCGTGGCGTGTGAGTGTCAAATTCTCTGTAAAGGAAACTTCGATGGGGTTGGGGGATGTAAGTAAACCGAGCATTAAACATGCGGTGTTGGTAAATAAACATTGAATCTTCCTGCGCTTACATGTGCCATGTTTGATCAACTTTCAGCCTGTCAAATTCTCTGTAAAGGATGTAAGCGATTATGCTTTCAGGTGGTGGCGTGGCGTGGCGTGTGAGCGTCAAATTCTCTGTAAAGGAAACTTCGATGGGGTTGGGCAGATCTAAGTAAACCGAACATTAAACATGCGGTGTTGGTAAGTAAACATTACAACATGTCAATATTCAGAGAAAGGAAAATCGATGGATAACCTGTTACTTTGTACTGAATCTCAATCTGAATCTGAAGCATCCTCCTTGATTCTCGACGATGATTCCGGCTTGATTCTCGACGGACAGTAACCTGTTAACTACTTAAATGGGAGAGGTTCTTGTTGTACATGGATCACATGGATCGATTTTATAGGCGTAGTCGCGAAGAATCCTTTCACCAAATAATACCTAGCACGATTGAATGTCGCAGTTGCCTCGATTGACTACAGAGACCGGATATTTGATGCCATTGTGATTGACCATTTAATTGCCGCCATAAGCGATACACAATTTGCACTGCTCGTCATTAAATGTTTCGTGCCAGTATTGTGTCACCTGTCAAGTCTTGTTTTTCTTCGAAATTGCGATTTTAAAATCAAATCAATGTTTTATTATATTAAAATATAATCAACATCTATTATTGCAAATAGAATATAAAATATGTATAAAAAAATTAAAATATCTTTAAAAAACAAATACGAGAGTTAACAATAAAATACTTATAAAAAACTAAAATATATATAAAAAGATAAACTCGAGAGTTAATAAATGGATAAACTTTAATTAAATATGATTTCATATATGATATTAAACTTAAATTTAACTTGAAAGGACATGATCTCATTCAAGATAACCTCAGCAATGACATGATATAAATGGTCATTATATGTTTTAAAATTATGAAATAATATTTTTGGTATTTTGAAATCTGTTATTAAAGTTTTAAAATTATGAAATAATATTTTTGGTATTTTGAAATCTGTTATTAAAGTTTTAAAATTATGAAATAATATTTTTGGTATTTTGAAATCTGTTATTAAAGATAACTTCAGCAATGACATGATATAAATTGTCATTATATGTTTTAAAATTATGAAATAATATTTTTTTGGTATTTTGAAATTTGTCATTAAAGATAACCTCAGCAATGACATGATATAAATTGTCATTATATGTTTTAAAATTATGAAATAATATTTTTTGATATTTTGAAATCTGTCTTAATCCTGAGTATTTTATTATTATGAAATTGCATGTTACTAAAACATTATCATTGTATATATCTGAATGATAATTTTTTATAAAATTGAAAACAAAACAATAAAATATTTTTAATAAAAAATAATAGAAAAAACAATTTTCATAATATATCAAGAAGAGAAATAAATGAAATATAATAGGTTTAACCAATAAAATCCATTTAAAGCTAATCAAACCATTTATTATAATATAATAATATTCAATGAATGTAAAATAAACTTATAGTTTTAAAAATTTAGTCTTTCATAGAAAGTAAGTACAACCAATTTGCCTCTAACTCTTGCAAAATTAGAATTGAGCAAGAATGTAAAATAAACTTATATAGTTCTAAAAATTTAGGCTTTCATAGAAAGTGAGTACAACCAATTTGCCTCTAACTATTGCAAAATCAGAATTGAGCAAGAACATAAAAGAGTACACTAAAATTCCATTGCCATCATGAAATTCAGATTCATATTCAGGTGGATAGTCACCCAGAGGATAACTACCAACTATCCATTTCAACCAAACTAAAACTTGCAAAGCATTATATAAATCATGTGTAATACAATAATGTTCACAATCTTGGTCTCATGCTCTGTCATTATCTTCTCTCCGAAGTCGAAGTCGAAGCCACCCTTTGTGAGTTCACCCATGGCAACCCTTATCCAGGCATTCCTGAGATGGCAGTTCCTTAGGAACAGGTTATCTACAGTCGTTTCAGTTTATATAAGACTATTAATTATGTTTTGGCTCAAATTTATGAAAAAATATCAAAACATAGAAAGTTTAGATAAGATTATAAACTTTTTTTTTTCCTCTAAGTAGGAAAACTTATTACAACTCACAATGTCAGTTATCACTCATTGCTATGGGTTAATGTAAGTTGATTAATCACCATTATTCAAGTAAAATCAGGCCACCTAAAATATCCAACTGGTGGTTAATAAAGGGGTAGACTTTCACTCTTGCCTAGGTTTAAATCCCAACTACCAAAAGGCCTTTCTTTGTATACTTACTATTGTTTTTCATGTTTGGTCTTGATTTTTAGGTGTGTAGATCATGGTTTGATAATTCTATTTTAGATCCAAGTTGTCGTGCATTTATAATGTACCTGAAAACTGATGCCTAATAGTTACATACTCGTTTCTTCTTGAAGTCTTTCGATGGTATGTCCAACTAATTTGAAATCGACAAATCTTGCTTTTCAGAATTAGGTTATCCTTGTGAAATTCTTTAAGGTTTTCATTTAAAAAACTGCACTTTTTTCCATATATGTATATATATTATCCTTGTGGAATTGTTTAAGGTTTTCATTTAAAAAAACTGCACTTTTCTCCATATTATATATATATATTCTTATTTAAAGCTTCGAATAAGGGTAACAAGTCTTTAAAAGCAATGGTCAAACTCTTTTACCCTTTTCTTTTTTATTTCATTCCACATGTTCCCTCTTTAACCTTCAATTTCATTCCATGTGCCTTCTCCACCCAACTCCACCCAACGACCTTTCTTTGCATATATATCCACCAATTTAATGTTTCCATTGTGATTGACCATTTAATTTCCGCCCATAAGTGTTGTCGTCTATTGATATAAAAAATACGAGAGTTAACAATAAAATACTTATAAAAAACTAAAAAATATATAAAAAGATAAACTGGAGAGTTAATAAGTTGATAAACTCTAATTAGATTTGATTTCATATCTGGCATTAAAGTTAAATTTAACTTGAAAGGACATGATCTCATTAAAGATAACCTCAGCAATGACATGATATAAATTGTATATGTAAAATTATTATATGTTTTAAAATTATGAAATAATATTTTTTGATATTTTGAAATCTTTATTATTATGAAATTGTATGTTATTAAAACATTATCATTGCATATATATATATATATATATATATATATATATATATAATGATAATTTTTTATAAAACTGAAAACAAAACAATAAAATATTTTTAATAAAAAATAATAGAAAAAACAATTTTCATAATATATCAAGAAGAGAAATAAATGAAATATAATAGGTTTAACCAATAAAATCTATTTAAAGTTAATCAAACCATTTATTATAATATAATAATGTTCAATGAAAGTAAAATAAACTTATAGTTTTAAAAATTTAGTTTTTCATAGAAAGTAAGTACAACCAATTTGCCTCTAATTCTTGCAAAATCAGAATTAAGCAAGAATGTAAAATAAACTTATATAGTTTTAAAAATTTAGGCTTTCATAGAAAGTGAGTACAACCAATTTGCCTCTAACTCTTGCAAAATCAGAATTGAGCAAAAAGATAAAAGAGTACACCAAAATTCCATTGCCATCATGATATTCAGATTCATATTCCGATGAATAGTCACCTAGAAGATAACTACCAACTATCCATTTCACCCAAACTAAAACTTGCAAAGCATTATATAAATCATGTGTAATACAATAATGTTCACAATCTTGGTCTCATGCTCTGCCATTATCTTCTCTCCTAAGTGGAAGCCACCCTTTGTGAGTTTGTTATTTCCATATTCATCCTTTGCATACAACAGGCCCTGGTTGCACCCATGGCAACCCTTATCCAGGCAGACAATTGTTTCAATGTAGACAAGACTATTAATTATGTTTTGGCTCAAATTTATGAAAAAATATCAAAACGTAGAAAGTTTAGACAAGACTATTAACTTTTTTTCCCTCCAAGTAGGAAAACCTATCACAACTCAGAATGTCAATTATTACTCACTGCTATGGGCTAATGCAAGTTGATTCATCACCATTATTCAAGTAAAACCAAGCCACCTAAAATATTCAATTGGTGATCAGTAAAGGAGCAGACTTTCACTCCTGCCTAGGTTTAAGTCCCAACTACCATTCAAGAGACCTTTCTTTGTATATTTACTATTGTTTTTCATGTTTGGTCTTGATTTTTAGGTGTGTACATCATGGTTTGATAATTCTATTTTAGATCCAAGTTGTCGTGCATTTATAATGTACCTGAAAATTGATGCCTAATAGTTACATACTCATCTCTTCTTTAAGTCGATCGATGGTATGTCCAGCTATTTTGGAAGTGACAAATCTTGCTTTTCAGAATTAGGTTATCCTTGTGGATTTCTTTAAGGTTTTCATTTAAAAAACTGCACTTTTCTCCATATTATATTTAGAGCTTCGAATAAGGGTAACGAGTCCTTAAAAACAATGGTCAAACTCATTGGTCAAACTCACTCACGGAGAGTTTGGTCTCTCCCTCGGAAAAATTCTTTCACACAACCAGAATGTTAGCCCATATTGTAGCCCAAAATATGGGCTTTCTCCAAATTGTAGCCCATATTAAAACAACGTCCGCTCTTTCAAAATTTTAATTCTTATATTGCAATGACTCTAACTAGACCCACCTTCAGAATTAAAAGACACCTAACATTGAAAAGAAGCTATCCACCGCTACAAGTACAGAGATTTTCCACAGAGAATTCATTCTCATCGTTACCAATGCAAATTTTGGCACGATATATGAATAGTGCAAGAGCCAATTTTTGCAGCTTCTTTTGTTTGGTATAGACCCAGTTGATATTGTTGAGAAGTTAATGAATGTGCCTGACCATGAAATGAATGAATTATATGGGAATGGGGCGAAGCTTTGTGCAACCAGTTTTGTGCATGAAATGAACGGAATCTAATTAATTCGCTTTTACCCTTTGTTCTTTTATTTCATTCCACATGTTCCCTCTTTAACCTTCAATTTCATTCCACGTGCCTTCTCGCATGCTAACACCACCCAACGACCTTTCTTTCATATATATCCACCAATTTAATGTTTCCACATCCAAATGCTTTCTGAGTTTGAGGTCGTTCATGGATATGCATGGTACATAGATACTTTTCTTCTCACCTTTCAAGAAGCCTATTTTTTCTTCAAGAAGCCTATTAAAAAGAAGATAAATATAAAAACGTTTTAAAAAAGGTGAAAGATTAAACCTTTATATAAGTAATTTTTTCAAAAGATGAAAAGATTAAACCTTCTTTAAAAAGGTGAAAAGATTAAACCTTTATAAAATTGTTGATTTAGTTTTACCTTTATATAAGTGTTGACTTTAGTTTCATTGAAAATTCATTCTTAAATCAATATCATAAAAGTAATGGTAAACATATAGTTAATGATGTTTTTTTTTTTGTGATATTCCTTTATAACTTGTGAATTTTGTGATTAGTTATGTTCATCGAAACAATCCCACATTTCCAAGAGTAAGCTAGCAGATTTTCTCCCCAATAGCCTACACAATCTGCATTAGAGTACCTCATTCATAACTTTTTCGGTGGGTGTTATATATAATAGAGAGAATGGAAAATGGGAGGGGTCTGCAGTTAGGTTTTCCCAGGCCGTAGACGTCTTTCTTTCACACTTCTCTTCTAAATCTCAAGCATGGTTTCTCCTTGTGTACTCCTTCACCCTTAAGAATCTATATCTCGATGCTTTCTCCCTCCTATTGTGCCTTCCCTTTATGGTTTTTTCCTGCGTAGAGAGTATCTATCTTCGTGGGTGGACTAGGATTTTCTCTGGATGGAGGTCATGCGGTTATCTCCCCTGGTGATTTAGTTTTCTCTCTCTAGATCCCTTGCTCGCACAAACTATGCATATTTCCTAGATCAATTCCTTTCGGTGGAAACGATTTGTATCTTGAACGCGGATCCTTTTTGGCTTGGGGATGCATTTATGCTTGTGCAAGCGTCTATGGGGGTGCAGCCTGGTATTTTTCCTCATCAGATCTGTATTTTTGCGTCGAGAGTCTTCTATTGTTTCTCGTGGCAGTTCGACCCACGACGATGCACATATTTTGTGTTTGTGCTTGACACCTCTGCTTTTCTCTTCCCCTAGTTTGTGGTTCCTCTCTCTGGTTTCTTTGGTTTGTCTAGGGTTTGATGTATGCTCAGATCCGGCTCCTATTGGTGGTTGTGGATGTTCGTTTCCTCATATATGGTGGGGCTTGTGCCAGAGCTTTGAGGTCCTATCTTTGGGTGTGTGATGTTGTGACGAACACTTTGAGGTCCTAGGAGAGCATGCAACTTTTGGTATTACTACTGTTGGTAGAGGTCTCCATCGATATTGCTGATATCTGGTTCTGATCATGTGAGGATTTCATACCTCTCTGACCTGGTCCATCCGACCACCATAGTTTTGTTGGGATTGCATTTTCGAGGTTACTTCTGAGACGAGATCTCCTGTCCCAGTTTTTGCCGACCTATTTGGGGCCTCTTCCCAGTCTTTGTATCTATTCTTTCTTTATGGCTTACGAGTCAATTTTTTTGTCCCTATGGGATCTTTCTACCCATTTTTGGGTCATGCTTAAGGCACTTACATAATGTAGTTTTATTCTCTTCGGATGAATAGAATTACACTTTTTCTGTGGAAAAAAATAGAGAGAACATCGATTGAACATATCTTGTCAAAAACCTCTCCCTGTGCATCATTTACACAACAAAACCATGCTTCTTCTTTTACTCCATTTCTCAAAT
The DNA here is from genome assembly GCA_009831015.1 of Picea engelmannii. Lineage (NCBI taxonomy): Eukaryota > Viridiplantae > Streptophyta > Pinopsida > Pinales > Pinaceae > Picea > Picea engelmannii. Next base: position 149,489 of record ML801788.1, read on the forward strand.
CTCCATAATGGAGTAGAACAAGCAGAAAGGACAAACAAATATGTAGGTGCATAGCTATAGAACAACCTAAGAATAGGAGAGAGGGGGGCTAGAAAGAGATCCAACAGAGTTCTTGAGAGGATTGGTATTTCACATAAGACATTTCAGAGTAATACTTTTACATAGAAACTTTCCATTTAGAGCAATTTATTGGTCATCAAACAAATGTACGATAATATTTTCCTCGGAACCTCTTGTGAACAAAAAAACTTTTGGGGAAAAGTGCTTCTTTATGTGATATTTTTTCCAAACTAATTATGGAAAGATGAAAAATGGATTATTATTATATAATTATTTTATTTTATTTTATGTAGAATTTTATTGAAAATAGAATTTAAAATAAATCTAAAATTGAAAATAAATTAATAAATTGTTTTTTAATTTAATAAAATTAATTGTGTAATAATTGTAATTATATTTAATGGATAGAATTTTATTGATAAAAAATTTTAATAATAAAAATTACAAATTTTAGCTCATTTCAAAACACTCTTTTCACAATTCTTAAAATATAATGTATCCTAACCAATTTAAAAATAAACAAAATAATAAATTCAGTAAAATTTTATCTAACTTAAAAAAAATAATTTATGTTTTATATTAAGAACATGTATTTCCTAAAGTTCAACTCCAAAAGGAATACGGTATCTACACCTTTCCATCCTAATCGATATCTTCATTATAATCTTTAAAACGAAATCTTAAGTTAAAGATAATACATTTAATTATTCAATTTAACCTAATATATATATATATATATATATATATATATATATATATATATATATATATATATATATATATATATATATATATATATATATATATAT